>PVLC010009746.1:36916-53078 GCA_004027655.1 Graphiurus murinus
AAAAAAAAAAAAAAAAAAAAAAAAAAAAAAAAAAAAAAAAAAAAAAAAAAAGAAAGAAAAGGAAAAGAAATAGGGAAGATCAAATAAAATAAATAAAATGGGTGGCAATGTTATATGAATGATTATATCAAATAAATGAAGGAGAATAAAATGTCTGCTAAATTTTCCTTTTATTTTATTTTATTTTTATTTTTATTATTTTTTGCAGTACTGGGGATTGAACTCAGGGGCATTCTACCTCCAAGCTACACCCCCAGCCCTATTTTTTATTCTTTTTTTTTTTTTTTTTTTTTTTTGCGGTACTGGGGATTGAACTCAGGGGCATTCTAACTCCAAGCTATACCCCCAGCCCTATTTTTTATTCTTTATTTTGAAACAGGGTCTCACTAAGTTTCGGAGTGCCCTCACTAGGTAGCTGAGGCTGGCCTTGAACCCAGATCCTCCGATCTCTGCCTCCCAAATGCTGGGATTACAAGTGTGCGCCACCACGCCCGGCTGGATTTGTGTTTTAAACCAGAGTACAGCAAGGGGAGGAAGAACACGGGATGACGTGGCCTGTGAGCAGGCTGACGTCGGTGGTGACAGTGACGGGGATGCAGAGAGACAGAGGATGCTAGAATGCTTAAGAAGGGTCACAGGGCTGGGCGTGGTGGTGCACTTGTAATCCCAGCATTCGGGAGGCTGAGACCGGAGGATCCGGGTTCGCGGCCAGCCTCAGCTACCTAGTGAGGCACTCCGCAACTTAGCTAGACTCGGTTTCAAAATAAAGAATAAAAAATAGGGCTGGGGGTATAGCTTGGAGGTAGATGCCCCTGAGTTCAATCCCCAGTACCGCAAAAAAGAAAAAAGAAGGGTCACGGTGTGACCCGGTGCCCAAATGACTATGGGAAGAGGAGGGACAACATTGCCAATATAAGTGACTGGGGAGCCGGGCGTAGTGGCGCACACTTGTAATCCCAGCATTTGGGAGGCTGAGACAGGAGGATCCGGGTTCGAGGCCAGCCTCAGCTACCTAGTGAGGCCCTCCGCAATTTAGTGAGACTCGGTTTCAAAATAAAGAATAAAAAATAGGGCTGGGGGTGTAGCTTGGAGGTAGAATGCCCCTGAGTTCAATCCCCAGTACCGAAAAAAAAAAATTATATATATATATATATATATATATATATATATATATATATATATATATATATGACCGGGGTGCTTCCAAAATGGAGGGGGATGGAGAGGGACTGACTTAAAACCCAGGCAAGGGTCCAGTCCTGAGGGGTCGAGCCTGAGCGCATAGGGCAGCAGCCCGGGAGGCAGAGTAGAAGATCAGAGCCGGGCCCGAGCACAGTCCGAGAAGGACAAGTGTCCAGGGAGGACCAGGGAAAGCCGGGATCGCTGTGGAAGCCACGGGGCAGAGTTCAAAGGAACACCCAGAGAACGTAGGGCCCTGTAAGATGGGGCTAGGGAGCCGGGTGTGCTGGCGCACGCTTGCAATCCCAGCACTCGGGAGGCTGAGACAGGAGGATCGCAAGTTCACGGCCAGCCTCAGCTCCTTAGTGAGGCCCTCTGCAATGTAGTGAGACCCTGTTTCAAAAATAAAGACTAAAATTGGGAGGCTGAGACCGGAGGATCTGGGTTCGCGGCCAGCCTCAGCTACCTAGTGAGGCACTCCGCAACTTAGTGAGACTCGGTTTCAAAATAAAGAATAAAAAATAGGGCTGGGGGTGTAGCTCGGAGGTAGAATGCCCCTGAGTTCAATCCCCAGTACCGCAATAAAAAATAAAAAAATAAAGACTAAAAAAATAGGGCTGGGGGTGTAGCTCAGAGGTAGAATGCCCCTAGGTTCAATTCCTAGTACCCTCAAAAAATAAAAAAAGGTGAGGCTAGGGTAGGGAGGACCAGGAAGACAAAGGCCAAGATGTATTCGCTGGATTTAACCACAGGGGGGCAGTAGAGCGCCCGGGGAGTGTGGGGCGGGGACCCAGAGGTGAAGGTTAAGGAGAGGAATCGGAAACTGCAAGCGTGGTACCACTTTGGGAGAGAGTGGAGTGAAATGGAGAAGCTAAAAGAGAGCGCAGCAAAGCCAGGGGAGATTTTTTTTTTTTTTCAATAAGGCCAAGTATGAATCAAGAGTCGAGAGGTGCTGGACATGGTGGCGCTCGCTTGTAATCCCAGTACTTGGGAGGCTGAGACCTGAGGATCTGGGTTGGAGGCCAGCCTCCACTACTTAGTGAGGCTCTTGGCAACTTAGTGAGACCCTGTTTCAAAATAAAGAATAAAAAATAGGACTGGGGGTATAGCTCAGAGGTAGAATGCCCCTGAGTTCAATACCCAGTACCGCAAAAAAAAAAAAAAAAAAAAAAAAAAAAAAAAAAAATTGGCATGAACTTCACGAGCAATAAAATTCACCCTCTCAAAGGGTGACATTTTTTTTTACAGTGGCTTCTTTACTTGTTCTTTCTTTCTTCTTATTTTTACTTATTTTTTTCTTATATCCATGAGGCTATGTAACTATCTCAACTATCTGATTCCAAAATATTTTCATCATTCCTCCATGAACGGGTGCATGTCGGCAGCCACCATCCCCCACCATTTCTCCCCTCCTTCAGCCCCCACCACTAACCTACTCTCTGTCTCTTTGAATTTGCCCATTTGGGCCATTTTATACAAATGGAATTGTGCAAGATGGAATCCTCTGTGACTGGAGTTTTCAAGGCTCACCCATATTGGAGCCATGTATCACTACTCCATTTTAATAATACATTCTATTATATACATAATACTATATACACAATATTAATAATATTATTATATGCATAAAATTAATAATATTAATAATTTATCATTAATTGTAATTATTAATAATTAATAATATTCTATTATATGCGGGCACCATATTTTACTTATTCACTCATAAATTGATGGGAAGGGTACTTGGGATTATTCCCACCTTGGGGCTGTGGTGAATAATGCTGCTATTCATATGTAAGTTTGGGGGTGAATGTACGTTTTCAGTTCTCCTGGGTGAATGCCTAGACGTGAATCGCTAGCTTGTATGGTAACTCTCTTTTTAAAGAATTTCCAAATTGTTATCCAAAGTGGCGGTGCCATTTTACCTTCCACCAACAGTGTATGAAAGACCCAACTCCTCCACACCCTTGACAGAACATGTGATTGTCTTCCTTTCTTAGTAGCCAACCATGGTGGCTTTGATTTGTGTTTCCCTGGTGACTAATGATGCTGAACAGCTTCTCAGGTGCTTAGTGGTCATTGGTATTCCTTCTTTGGACAGGTGTGTAATCCAATCTTAAGCCCACTATTTAATGGGTTGTCCTTTTACCATTGAGTTGTTACGAGCTCTTTATATATTCTACACCGAAGTCCCTGATGAAATATATGATTTGAAAATAGTCTCTCCCATGTTGAACATATTCTCTCCCATGTCTACATGTTGTTGGGTTTTTCTTTTTTCACTTTTTTTCTTTCCTTTTTTTTAGGGGGATTGAATCCAGGGGCATTCTACCTCTGAACTACACTCCCAGCCTTATTTTATTTTATTTTTGAAACAGGGTCCCACTAGGTTAATATAAGTCTCACTAAGTTGCTGAGGCTGGCCTCGAACCTGTAATCCTCCTGTCCCAGTCTTCCAAGTACTGGGATTACAGGCATGTGCCACCATGTCCGACTTTTTTCACTTTTTTGATGTTGTCTTTGGCAGCACAAACGTGTGTGTGTGTGTGTGTGTGTGTGTGTGTGTGTGTGTGTGTGTGTTACCAGGGATTGGCTACCAGGGGCATTCTGCCTCTAAGCTACACCCCCCATCCCTATTTTATTTTTTATTTGGAAGCAGGGTCTCACTAAAGTTGCAGAGGGCCTCACTAAGTTGCTGAGGCTGGCTGTGAACCTGAGAACCTGCTATTCTCCTGTCTTAGCCTCCCAAGTACTGGGATAACACGCATGTGCCAACAGGCCCAGCTAGTACAAACATTTTTATTTTGAGGAAGTTCAATTTATCTGTTTTTCCCATTGATTATGCTTCATGTCATATCTAAGAAGTAATTACTTAAACCAAGGTCATGAAGCTTTACATCCGTGTTTTCTTCCAAGAGTTTTATATCCTACATTTAGGTTTATCACACATTTTGAACTAATTCTTGTTATGGTATGAGGCAAGTGTCCAAATTCATTTTTTATATGAATATCCAGTTATCCCAGCACTATTTATTGCAAAGAAAATTCTTTCCCTATTTGTCTTGACATTTGTCAAAAATCAAGTGACCATAGACATATGCGTTTATTTCTGGACTCTCTTCTGTTCTGTTGATCTGTGTGTCTATTCTTAACCCAGGCCACATAGTATTAATAACTATGGCTTTGTAGTAAATTTTGAATTTGGAAAGTATAAGTTCACCAAATTTGTTCTATTTTTAAGATGATTTTTGGCTGTCTAGATACTTTGAATTTCCCAATGAATTTTAGACTTAGCTTATCAATTTCTGGTGTAGAGGGGAAACTGGATGGCATTGAACCTGTAGATCAATTGGGGTTTTTAATACCAAATTTTCTAGTCCATGATTGCAGGATGTCTTAAGACCTCTGTAATTTTTTTCCAATGATTTTTGTAGATTGCAATGTCAAATCTTGAACTTCTTTTGTCCGATTGACTCTTAAGTATTTTATTCATTTTGAAGCCATTGGAAATAGAATCTTGATTTCATTCTTGTAATGATCACTGCTAGGACATAGATATGTGATTGATTTTTTTTTTTTTTTTTTTTTTTTTTTTTTTTTGCGGTACTGGGGATTGAACTCAGGGGCATTCTACCTCCGAGCTATACCCCCAGCCCTATTTTTTTTTTTTTTATTCTTTATTTTGAAACCGAGTCTCACTGAGTTGCGGAGTGCCTCACTAGGTAGCTGAGGCTGGCCGCGAACCCGGATCCTCCGGTCTCAGCCTCCCGAATGCTGGGATTACAAGCGTGCGCCACCACACCCGGCGATTGAATTTTTGTATATTGCCATGTATCTTGCTACCTTCTTAAACTCATTTATTAGATCTAATGTTTTCTGGGGTTTTTTTCATGGTCCCTTAGGGTTCTCTATGTATAACAGCATATCACCTTTAAGGAGTTCTTCTTCTTGCTTTCCAATACGAACGCCTTTTCTCCTTTCTTGCCCAGGTTTCCTGGAGAGATCCTCCACTAAGTGTTGAAGAGAAGTGGTGAAAATAGATATTCTTGTCTTGTTCTAGATCTTAGGGGAAAACTTTCAATCTTTTACCATTGAGTTTATGCTAACTGTAGTGTTTTCACATGTGTCCTTTACCTGAGGAAAACTCCCTAATTTCCTAATTTGTTGAGTGTTGTTAACATGAAAGGGTGTTGGATTTTGTCAAATGTTTTTTTTTTTTCTTTCTACGTCTATTGAGATAATCATGTAGTTTGTGTTTTCGACTACTAATATGGTATATTGGATTGGTTGCTTTCTTCATATTGAACCAACCTTGCATTCCTATAATCCTAGTTGGTCATGGTATATAATCCTTTCTCTATGTTGCTAGATTTGGTTTGCCTTATTTACTTATTTATCTATGTATTTATTTAAGCATTTATTTACTGAAGAACAGACTCACCTCCCGGCAGCACAACGTAGCTGTCTGCAGCCAGCGGTTCTTGTCCAATGAGAAAGAGAAAACATCTTACCCTAATGGTAGAGCAAAAGTCAGAGTCTGGCTCTGCCTGACCCCAAATGGGTCATGAGTCCCACCATGAGTCAATGGGATGAGTTTGGCTGGCTGGCTTAGATCTGGATCTGAGCACAGGATCAATTCCAGTAAAACCTAAGATCATAGAGAGGGACAAAGGGCTCCCACATAAACTATGGAGCTCTGGTTTGCCAAAATAATGATCGATAGATGGTGGGCGGCAAAAACAATAGCCGCCCACCCTAGAATGAAGTCAACCACGTAGAAGGGTTGCCTGTAAGTAGGAAGGAGTGGTGCGCCAGAGCATAAGTGTGGGGGTGGGGAGTGCAGAAGTAGGAGGTGAGGCCATCTACTGGAGAGAAGGTCGGGGAAGAGATAAAGTGAAGAACTTAGAAGGAATGGGAACTTGGAATTCCAGGGAAGGATGGAAGCGGAGGTGATCGAGGACACACAGAAAGGTATAAAGGCAACCTTGAGGGCCAGTTGCCACTGGAGGTCCTGACTTTCAGGATTGAGCCTTGCTTCATCCCCAGGCTGGTTTGCAGCGCTGATTCAGACTTAGGGTTTCGTCACACACATATGGCAGAAGGTGGGATGGGACAGAATCCTGGGAGCTAGTGAGAGGGCCATGCGGATGAGCCACTAAGGACACCATACAGAGCTGGGAGTGGAGAGAGGCCACGGAGCTGACAGCAAGGGAGGAGGGTAGGACCTTGGGACCAGAAGTCTTGGGGAAATCCAGGAGGATCTGCATGAGATGATGGGAGGAGAATGCCAGGCTGTGTCAGAGGTCTCAGAGGGGAGGCCGTGCTGGGAGAGGATGAGTAGAAACCACTGGAGCTAACAAGGCCCCAGGCTAAGGGGTGGCAGCGTCTACCAGGTTATTACAGTCTTCAGGTGTGGACAAAGGAAGTGACTTTACTCCAAAGACCTGTTGAAAAGTAAAGGGGGATGTGATTGGCTTCAATGAGTACACAATGGGAGATAGCCAGGAATGGTGGTGCACGACTGTAATCCCAGGACTTGGGAGGCTGAAACAAGAGGATCGCAGGTTTGAGGCCAGCCTGAGCAACTTAGCAAGGCCCTGTTTTAAAATTTAAAAAAAGGGCTGGGGTTGTGGTTTGGAGGTAGAATGCCCCTGGGTTTAATCCCCAGTACCAAAAAGAAAAAGAATGAAAGAGAGCTGAGGCTCGAGGCTGAGGCTACATAGGCAGGGCCTTGAAATCCACACTGAGGATTAGAGCTTGACCCTAAAAGGAAAGGGAGTCTCTCCTCCTTTATCTGAAGTCCCCTTTGTTGCCCGATTTCTCTCTAGCTTTCACAGATGAGAGAAAAATACAACTGTTCGCTTTCAGAGACTGACTAATCCCCCTTAGCGTCATCTTCTTCAGTTCCATTCATTTTCCTGAAAATGACATGATTTTGTTCTTCTTATGGCCGAGGAAAATTCCATTACAGATCAAATAATGCTACATACATTCACAAGATTGTCAATCCCAATCCCAATGACACCCGCAGAGAAGAGGAAGGAGCGGGGTGGGATCCGGAGGGGAACACGCCAAGTGCTGTGTGCACGGAGGCGCCTGTCGCTCATTATGATGTGTAATTACACTGCACCAGTAGAGGCGTATTTTTTAAAATGTGCCTTTTTTGTATTCTTATACAGTGAAAGGAAACTGTAGGAACGGTGTAAGTTGGACACAGCAGGATGGAGGCCTCAATGCTGACCACCCATTCCTCAATGCTCCAGAGAAGAGACTGGAAAGGAAGCTGCTCCTTTGTCCAGGCAATGGCTGAGTACACAGCACCGAGGTGGAGCTGAAGCCAGGAGGCAGAATGAGCAGGTGGCGAGTGTAGACAGAAGAGGGCTACCAAGAGCCAGCACCTAGGGGAGGGAAGGAGAGAGGAGGAAGACGAGCAGCCCGTGGGGTGACTGGAAGCTCCCCAGATGGGGGCAATTCAAGAAAGAGGGGCCCATGAGCACTGTCAGCCAGGCATTGCCACATCCCTAATGGCCTGCCTTCCGCCGCCTTCAGAGTTGCAAACGCTGCTACCTATCTCAGCAGGGAAAAACAGCTGCAGAACTTAATAGCCGTACTCTTCTTTGGCATTATTTCAAAAATAGATAGATAAATAGATGGATGATGATGATGATGATGAAGATAGATAGATAATAGATAGATAGATAGATAGATAGATAGATAGATAGATAGATGGTAGACAGATGATACACAGAAAGAAGAAAAAAAGATAGATAGATAGATAGAAGACAGATAGATGATACATAGAAAGAAAGAAGAAAAAAGATATAGATAAATAGATAGATAGATAGATAGATAGATAGATAGATAGATAGATAGTAAACAGACAGATGATACATAGAAAGAAGAAAGATAGATGGAGGATCAATGCTAGATAGATAGTAGATAGATGATAGATAGATAGATAGATAGATAGATAGATAGATAGATAGATAGATAGACAGACCAACCATTGGATCTAAGGAGCAAGAGGATTCTTGACAGCTGGCTTTAGGCTCAAATCCAGAAGGAGCAAGGGTCACAACAGTTAACGTTTGCTGACTGCCTGCTTTGTGCCAGCGTGTGTGCTATAGGAAATCTCAGTTATTCCTCAGAATGACTCAGCAAAGCAGATGCTACTATTATTGTTCATTTTTAGCAGCAAGAAAAAACTCAGAGGTGACACAGTGGGTAAATGACTGTGACCAAGTGACAATATGGATTCAGTCTGACTGACGAAATCTGTGGCATACCCTTCTTGCATACTGAAGTGGTTTTGGAGTCCTTAAAGAGGTAGGAAGGTTATTTTCCTTTTTTCTTGTGTATTTGTGTGGCGGGGGGGGGGGGGGGAGTACTGGGAATTGAACCCAGGGACATTCTACCTTCAAATGTTAAACCCCAGGTCCCATTTTTACTTTTTATTTTGAACCAGGATCTCATCAAATTGCTGAGGCTGTATTTGAATCTGGGATCCTCCTGTCTCAGCCTCCCAAGTACTAGGATTACAGGTGCGTGCCACCACGATCAGCTAGGAGAATCATTTTTCAAACTTTGTTTCAAAGCCCCACCCTATATACTTCTTTCTTTCTATCTTTCTTTGTGTGTGTGCGTGTGTGTGTGTGTGTGTGTGTGTGTGTGTGTGTGCGTGCTGGGAATTGAACCTAAAAGCATTTACTCCTAGCTATACCCCCACTACTTTTTATTTTTTTCTTTTGAAATAGGGCCTTGCTAAATTACTGAGGCTAGCCTCAAATCTGCATTCCTCCTGTCTCAGCCTCCCAAGTACTGGGATTACAGGTGTGTGCCACCACGCCCAGCCCTGTACACTCTTTTAAGTATCAGTGACAAGCTATCTCTGGAGATTCTCGGGGAGAGATCTGGACAGCCCGAGTCATTACCCTCGCTGTGCACCTCTCTGCACTCTGGCCCATCCACACACAGCCTTCCTCAACTACAATGTCCCATTTCACAGATAGGAGGAGACGTCTCAGATGGATGGGGCTGTCCCCAGGAACTGAGATATCCCACAAGCCATGAGAGCCAGGGCAAGGGCTCACCCCCACCCCCCTTTTTTTCTGATTTCTAAGTCATCCTAGTCACCTCTCACTCCCGTGCAGGAAGTGTTTGCTCACGGACCCCGACGATCCTGGTGCAGCTTCTGTTCAAACACTTCCACAGAAACAGGACTCACTCGATGTTTTCATGATGAAATATTTCAAGCATACAGAAAAGTACAGTTGATAATATCACAAACACCCACATGCCCACCGCAGGGACTGAACAGAGGATAACTTTTTTTTTTCAATGTTTGCTTTGGATCTTTTTATTTAAAGAAAGTAAAATATTACAGATGTATTGATGATCTCTCTGAATCCCTCCCCAAGCCCCTCCCTTCCCTCTCTTCTCAGAGGAAATCAATATTCTGACATACTGGCACATTGTATTTATTTCTTTAAATGTTCACTACACATTAGGTACCTGTGGACAGCATATAATATTGTTTTGCATTTAAAACTCTATGTAAGCTGGGCGCGGTGGTACATGCCCGTAATCCCAGTACTTAGGAGGCTGAGACAGGAGGATCGCAGGTTTGTGGCCAGCCTCAGTTACTTAGTGAGGCTCTCCGCAACTTAGTGAGACCCTGTTTCAAAATAAAAAAAATAATAGGGCTGGGGGTGTGGCTTGGAGGTAGAATGCCCCTGGGTTCAATCCCAGTACTGCAAAAAATCAAACAAACAAAAACTCCATCTGTAAACCCAGTACTTAGGAGGCTGAGACAGGAGGATCATATTAGGTGATTAAAAGATAGATGATTGATGATAGATAGATAGATAGATAGATAGATAGATAGATAGAGATAGATGAAATATAGATATAATAGAGATATAGACATAAAGATATAAAGATAGACAGATAGATAGATAGATAGATAGATAGATAGATAGATAGATAGATAGATAGATAGTAGATGGTAGATAGATAGATAGTAGATAGATAGATAGATAGATAGATAGATAGATAGATAGATAGATAGATAGATAGATAGATAGATAGATGGTAGATAGATAGATAGATAGAGAAGGCTTTTCACTTACTGGAACAGTCCCCTGTCTCACTTACTGGAACAGTCCCCCATATTTTGCTTGGCACAGACTGCAAGGAACCTTCAGATAACTTCTTTCCAGCCTCAAGGACCCGCTGCTTTCCTACCTGAGGAGCGACCTACCAGAATTAGAACTTCCCTCTTGATTAACCTATATGACCCTTCGGCCTGCAAGTGGAGACATGCTCTTTCCTCTCCTGGAGACCTTTCTCCGCAGGTTTTAGCTCAAGAAAGCCTGTTCTGCCGTAGAGCTGTCTCCTTCGCTCCCCCTACCCTCCCAGGCCCCCTTTCAGATCGCAGGTTTGAGGCTGGTCTCAGCAACTTAGAGAGACCCTCAGCAACCTAGTGAGACCCTATTTTAAAATAAAAAGAGCTGGGTGTGTAGCTCAGAAGTAGAATGCCCTTGGGTTCAATTCCCAGTACCAAAAAGAAAAAAAAATCCTACATCTAAATGATGCCTTCGCATATATATCCTTCTATCCTTCGCTTATATGTTTAGTTTTATGTTGTAGATGTTTATCCATATGATTCCTTAGTTCATCCTATAGTATTCCGGTATGGGAGGCTATTGGGATTTGTGTAACCACCCCTTCTCAATGGCTATTTCCCAGTTTTTTAAGTCTTACAAACTCTAGTTTTATCAACACCCTTGAACGTGATCCATATTTCAACTTTATTAAATGTTGCTAAATTGCGCTCTAAATTTCTGATAGCTTTCAGTATTCCCACCAGTCAGATAGGAGTGGTCCAGGCATCCACCCCAAACCATGGCGTCATCAGACTCTGCCAGCCTGCCGATGGGGTAGGCGGGGGGGTCACCGCTGTTCTCAGCAGCACCAGCTCTTGTCGCATGGCCAAGTCCATCAAGAACGACCTCACACCGGGTGTGGTGGTGCATGCCTGTAATCCCAGCATTTGGGAGGTTGAGACCGGAGGATCCGGGTTCGCGGCCAGCCTCAGCTACCTAGTGAGGCACTCCGCAACTTAGTGAGACCCTGTTTCAAAATAAAGAATAAAAAATAGGGCTGGGGGTGTAGCTCGGAGGTAGAATGCCCCTGAGTTCAATCCCCAGTACCGCAAAAAAAAAAAAAAAAGAATGTCCTCACTCACAATGGCCAAACACTGCTTCTCTCCTCCCTTTGGGTACTCTCTCTGCTATTTTCACGCCGTAGGCTCAGCTCATGGCCATCGAAGATTCCCCCAGGGGGTTCCCCCAGGGTGCCTATCAAATCAGGTACCGCCTAGTTAGTAAACGTCTGGTTGTTTGCGGGGTTTTGTTTGTTTGTTTGTGGTACTGGGGACTGAACTTTCAGGAGGCATTAAAAACATTCAGTCTATAGCAATTATCTAGTTGGTAAAAATTAAAAAACCCTTCCTTGTGCTCAGAAATTATTTTCCAGACCCTAACTCCCATCTTTTTAACATGTACCAACAGTATTTTTACTTAGGTTTTTTGATCCAACTACCCAAGCAATTTAGTCCTCCAGAAACCAAGGAACGGTGACTAAAGAACCTTATCCTTTGCCCAAAAATGATTGGACCAGGAGAACATTGTGTTAAGTGAGATTAGCCAGTCACAGAAAGGGAAGAGTCCAGCCGGGTGTGGTGGCGCACGCTTGTAATCCCAGAATTTGGGAGGCTGAGACAGAAGGATCGTAGGTTCACCGCCAGCCTCAGCTACCTAGTGAGGCCCTCCACGACTTAGTGAGACCCTGTTTAAAATAAAGAATAAAAAATAGGGCTGGGGATATAGGATGCCCTTGAGTTCATTCCCCAGTACCGCAAAAAAAAAAAAAGGTAATAATAATAAAAAATAAAATAGGGCTGAGGGTGTGGCTTGGAGTTAGACTGCCCCTGGGTTCAATCCCCAGTACCTCAAAAGAAAAAGAAAAAAGGAAAGTGAAAGATCTTATGTTTTCTCTCACGTGCAGAAGCTGGGGAGTAATTGGGATATAAAGGGACTTTAGATCATGGAGGAGAAAGCCCAGTGGAGCCAGGGAGCGGGTCGAGGAGAGGGCGGTGAGAGTGAGGGAGAATCCACAAAGGGAACACTTACATTGGCTTGTACATGCTGTGTGCACGCATGCCCCGACGCTCTGAACTTCATTATGATGTGAGGCTACAATGCACCAGGAAAGGTATATTTTTTAAGATGTGTTTCATAGGCAAAAACAAAAGAGAGCCGTATCCCTACTGAAACATTCATCGGTCTCATCAATAAATAACGTGAACTGAGCCGTGGTTAGCCCAGAGAGAGCGCTGGTGTTATGCAAAAGATTTACTGATCCGCATCACATAGGAGCTGATCGATCAGGACAGATGGCATCCATCAAGAGCCCAGGTCAGCCATACCATGCCAACAGCTGGACAATCTGGACCCTAGTTATTCCTGCATTGACAGACATCTGGATTATCTGAGCCAGAGAGTATCAGGGCTAGAGGACTGAGTAGGAGGTGAAGCCAGGATGTCACCCCAATATGATGTCTGACCAGAACCCCCAAAACAGGCTCACAAAGAGGAACTAAAGGTGCTATACTAAACCCATGATCTGTGCTCCTTTGACTGCACCAGTCTGCTTCCTTTTGATTGCTTGCTACTTTTTTTTTTTTGCTGTACTGGGGATTGAACTCAGGGGCATTCTACCTCCGAGCTACACCCCCAGCCCTATTTTTTATTCTTTATTTTGAAACCGGGTCTCACTAAGTTGCAGAGGGCCTCACTAGGTAGCTGAGGCTGGCTGCAAACCTGGATCCTCCAGTCTCAGCCTCCCAAATGCTGGGATTACAAGCATGCACCACCACGCCCGGCTGATTGCTTGCTACTTTGAAGACTGTCTCTGAGATGTAGGACAAATTTGGGGGTGGGGGGTTGGAAGTGGCATAGGGAGAGGGAGTAAAAATAGATGATGAGGGAGTGGTGGTGGTGGTGGTGAAAATGGGAATGGGGTGGTGGAGGTAAAGGTAGAGAAGGTGAAGCGGGTAGAGGCAGAAGCCAGAGGAATAGAGGCAGAGGTGATGGAAGTGGTGGAGGTAGAGGTGGTGGAATTTGGGGTGATGGAGGGGAAAGTGGAGGTGATGAAGGTAGTGGAGGTGGTGGAGGTCATTAGAAATAAATTTTCATGGCATCAAGGAAAGGCACATGTTTGAAAATTGCTTGGCAAGGCGACTTTACTTTTTTGAAAAAAAAAAAAAAAAAAAGGTGCTCCCAGGTGTGTGAGACAGCGCGCCTGACAAAGAACCCGGGGTCTTATGTCCCCGACGCAAAGCTCCTCCTGCGCTGAAGTCCTGTTGGTGGGAGTTAACGGCTTCACCTTCTTCCCGGGAAGATGGGGGGCAGTCAACACCAGCAATCTCTGAAGAGAAGGGATGTAAGTCCCTACGAGGTTACAAAATGGCAGTTTAAGTTCAGCTACTCCTTTGACAGAAAACATACAATTAAGCCGGGCGTGGTGGCGCACGCTTGTAATCCCAGCATTTGGGAGGCTGAGACCGGAGGATCCAGGTTCACGGCCAGCCTCAGCTACCTAGTGAGGCACTCCGCAACTTAGTGAGACCCTGTTTCAAAAATAAAAAGAATAAAAAAAAAAAAATAGGGCCAGGGGGATAGCTCGGAGGTAGAATGCCCCTGAGTTCAATCCCCAGTACTGCAAAAAAAAAAAAAGAAATTATATTCTCACAAGGTGGAGGTGTTAGAGGTGCAGGTGATGGTGGCGGTGGGGGAGGGGACAGGTGAAAGCGGTGGAGTCGGAGGTGATGGCCTCTTGATAGAAATACGGTAGTAAGATGAGCTTTGTGAAGAAGAAACCAGCCCCGGGGGAAAGCGAAGAAGGCCTCCACAGCACGGGAATCGGCCAAGTGTGAGGGGCGCTCCACCATCAGAGCCACAGAGTTCCCTTAACAGAAGCCGCAGATACGGTGTTCTCCCCAGAGTGAACCGGAAGCCACCCAGACAGAAAGCAGTGTAGACGACGCTGAAAGCCGGCCTGGCTAAGGGCAGCTCCCTGACGCGTCCTGGACTTGTTCTGAGGTTTGGAGGCGATACACTCATCACGCCAGCTCCTCGCTCGCTGCGCTCAGCTCCTGGGACCCGGGGCTGCCGGCGGCTCTCACAAGCACAGCTTTTCTCAATTCTCAACTTCCTCCTCAGCGTGGTGTTGGGCTCAGTTTTGGGGTGCCTCACCAAAGAACGATCACTGCACACAGAGCCATGCAAAAGCAAGAAGGAGGTTTACTGCTAGCTCGAGCGGGGGTCCAAGTCTCGTCCAACACAGTGGAGTCTTGACGAGGAACCCCACTCTGGCTTTTATAGTGGGGTGTACACAGGCAGGAATGGGATTGGTGAAATCTGGTTGCCAGGGCAGAGAGAGACTATGGGATCCATAGGATTGGCTGGTTTGTCTGGAAGGGATACAGGGTGTGCTGGGATAGGTTTGGCCCCTTAGGGTGGGACCTAGGGACTGGAGTCGTTTGGTGATTGGACAAAGACATCTAGTGGGCCTGGGGGCTCTTATCTTTTTCTTTTTTCTTTTTTCTTTTTTTTTTTTTTTTGTGGTACTGGGGACTGAACTCAGGGGCATTCTACCTCCGAGCTACACCGCCAGCCCTATTTTTTATTCTTTATTTTGAAACCGGGTCTCAGTAAGTTGCAGAGTGCCTCACTAGGTAGCTGAGGCTGGCCACGAACCTGGATCCTCCGATCTCAGCCTCCCAAATGCTGGGATTACAAGCGTGCGCCACCACGCCCGGCTATCTTTTTCTACGATTAGCTTCAGGGCCATTTTGCCTGGGAAAAACCAAAACAGGCCCAGGCCTGCTCATCTTTTACCCAACTTTCCAGACTATCATGGCAGTGCCCCACATGCGGCAACGCAGAGCATTCCCACCGCCAAGTACTCCCGGCCTCCTCCCTCCCCCAACCAGGGGGCATGAGAAGCAGCAGGTCAAGGCGCCTCAAGGGTCCTCAAGGCGAGAATTTAGGTGTACACAGGGCTGCTTCAGAGCCGGGGCCCACACTTGCGTCTTAGGAGGTGGGCACGGGCCTGCGGTCCCATGTGGGGTGGGTCCTGCAAGTCCTGGGATTGGCTGGCGCATGAAGCAGCTCGGTGCCCACCTTTGGGGCCCAGAGGCCCCCTCCCAGGATGTGTCTCCAAAACAGATAATCGCATGATAGTGGTCCACAGACCGCATTGTTTTCATATTGTCAAGTCTGCATATCTCTAAATACAACTTAAACTTGACTGTGCTGATATATATATTTTATCGCCTAATTTACTCTGTATCGTCTTACCAATAGAATTTGCCCACTCGTACCAGACCTGGTTTACGAGCCTCGGCAGGGCTGCTCAGCTCTCTGCCCCCCGGGCCTCGGCTGCCTGCCTGAGGTAGCATGGAAGAAATAAAAGAAACCGGAGACATAAAGGAAAGAGAAGAGATAAAATTTTAATTCACAAGTTCCGCCTATGTTTCCAAGCTTGTCACTCCCTAAAGCAGCCTCTCGCCCAGGCCTAGCCCTCCCGACTTCCTGGGAAATCTACGAAAGTGAACCCAAAACTCCCTCACCAGTGACATTTACTTAGTGTACTCTTAATCACCCCTCCCATGAGTACTTTAAGCAAAAGAGATAGGAGACCTTGAGACGCCTAGGACTTAGGCACGCTCCGGCTTTATCTAGTGATCAACTGGTGGAGACTAGCGTCAGCCTAATGAGTCTTAGAATGAGCAAACCACCTCGAACTGTCTTGAGACCAGCAGACTCATATCCATGCCCATTCTTCACCAAGTTTCCTTTAAAAGAAGGGCCATGGACCGCCCAAAACACCTCCCCCCGCCCCCGCCTCTCTATCCTCT
>PVLC010009747.1:0-53025 GCA_004027655.1 Graphiurus murinus
CTCCCTAATATGTGGATGCTAGGGAGAAGATGGGGCATAAGAGGGACTCCAGATGAAAAAGGAGAAACCCTCGATAAGCAAAGAAGTTGACTTAACTGAAGGTGATGGACAGGGGGTGGGGGGTGAGGGGGTGGGAGGGGGGTACCCTAATGCACATGATATACTTTCACAAATATATCAAAGTCAATAACTACACTGAACTTGAGAAGGAGAGAGAGTGAGGGAATGGGGTGGGAATTGGGGAAGGGGTTAAATGAGAAATGTGTGCATATATGCCTTTATTAGCTTGTACCTAACAAAGATGTATTATTTCAATGCACCAATTAATAAAAAATAAAAATAAAAAAGTAAAATAAAATAAAATTTCTATGATCATCAAACAATAAATAAATAAATAAATAAATAAATAAATAAATAAATAAAAATGTTTCAACATTAAAAAAAAAAAAAAAAACAGCAGAGACAGGTATGGTAACACATGCCAGTAATCCCAGTACTTGGGAGGCTGAGACAAGAGGATCATAAATTTGAGGCCAGCCTCAGTAACTTATCAAGACCTTACTTAAAAATAAAATATAAAAGGGGTAGGGGGTAAATAAAAAGGACTGGAAAGTAGAATGTCCCTGGACTTAACCCCCAGTACTAAAAACAAAACAAAAACACCAGATAAAGACAAATTATTCAAGAATAAAAGCAAGACAATTAGAATCTGAGCAGTATAGTTATAGGAAGAATCCATAGATAAAAAGCAAACGTAGTAACCAGTGATGATTATTTACATAATAAGTTATATTTGTTGAATTTAAAAATTAGTTTTAGTCACAGAAGAGCATGAAAATGTTATCAGCCTTGAAAATATATGAATCAAAACACCTCTATATGATTTCACCATATAGAGGTGGAGAAAGCAGACAGTGCTCTAAACTTCATCCAATACAGCAATGTGAGGAGTTATTACCTAAAATTACGAACCCACGTGATCCAGGTCTAATAATAGCACTTTGTGATACCCTGGTGACCATGTGAAAAACTAGTCATGAACAGAGTCTCCCGGGAATGGGGATAAGGATCAATGACAGTACAAAAGGGGAATGCCCTTTTTTTTTTTTCTATTTGACAGTTTAAAAATAGCATTAAATAAACGTTTTAATAACAAGGGAAATGGTAAATAATAGAAACAAAGCAAAGGCAATCATGTAAATTTGTTTTTAATGGCAACAGCCCTGTGCTTGTCTCTCTCCAACCGCTGTCAGTCTTAACTTGTATGTCTTCCTCCTGGTCTTGCGGGCTCAGTTACCCTTGGAGCTCCTTGGTCACTGGGATGCCCCTGTCTCCATGTCCTTCCCACATACTTTACCCGGAGCCTGTATGTTCTCTTTTATTTACAGAGTTCACTCTCTTTCACCTACTTTACACTTCACATAAAATCCCCATTTCAGCAAGCACTTGGCCAAAGAGGTTAAAACTCACTTTTTCCACACTATGCTTTTCTTTTCTCTGCTTAATTTTTCTCCGTAGCACTCACCACCGTTGAGCGTGTTAGGTTCTTTGTAGGTGTTGTGTGTGTCCGACTGCCACCATTAGAAGGAAGCTCCACAAAGGCTGATGACATTGCATTCATGTTCTCTGCTCTAGCATCCTGAATGTTAGGCAGCAAGTAGTAAATATGTGATAACCTTTCGAACACCCTTGCTAAGGGGCAGAATTACTGGTGACTTATTGGCTGTCAAAGACCACTGCGTGTCAGCCAGTATTTAGAAAATTTCTGGCAACTAGGGCCATTATTTTGCTTTCTTGGCTAGCTGAGCCCAAATTCTCTCTGTATTGCTGCCGCCACTTGTCAGTATTTCATGTCGTTTCTAAATATTTACATGCTTTCTCAAATAAGCCTAGCAACTCTATAAAGTAAATATCATAACACTCATTTTACAGAAGAAAAAGCTCAAACTAAGAAATAAGTGATTTAAAGTTACTTAGTGAGTATGGTGCCAGAGTTGATAGTCAAATCAAGCTTCACAAGCCTAGAATTTTTGTCATTGATTTTGCATTGAGTATGTAACAAATTAGTGCTTTCTTCTGCAAATTATAGCAAACTCAACTTTAACTGGCTTAAATAGTAAAAGGTATTTATTGTTCCATGTAAGTCAAAAGAATAGGGTAGAACAAGTCCAAGTGAGGATTTGTTCCTGAGCTTTATGGTATTCACAGGGCTACAGCTAAACCTTGCAACTCCATTAAAACTGTCCTTTTCTATGGATCATCTTTATACCTAACTGGCTTTTCTTATGGTCAAAAAACAGACCCCTTAGTTCCCCCAGTTCAGTTTCATTTTTCTTCAAAGATTTTTTTTCCCTCTAATCACTACACAAATTTCAGATCTTCCTTCTGATTTAAATGCTTGAGTCCAATATTCTGAGTGGTTGTAAAAAACCAGAGACTTACCTACAAAACTGGACATGAATGTCATTCATCTGTACTACCTAGTGGGGACAAGCAGAATGTATATTGTACAACCAACCACAGATTCAAAATAGAGTACAGCTTCTTCCCAAAATCTTATCTTCTCTGGGAGCCCAATATGTAATGAAATCATGGTATATAGCAGATAGAACAGGCCACAGGAATTACTGTGCAATTATTTACTGTTAAGCAGGTTGTGGTTGCACATGCCTGTAATTCCAGTATTCCGGAGGCTGAGACAGGAAGATCACAAGTTTGAGGCCAGCCTCAGCAACTTAGCAAAGCATCAACAACTTAGCAAGACCTTGTTTCAAAATAAAATAAAATAAAGTAAAATAAAATAAAATAAGGCTGGAGGTATAGCTCAGAGGTAGAATGTCCCTGGGTTTAATATTCACTAAAACTACTACTACTACTAATGATAATAATATTACTGTTAAGCACTAACAATAGACAATGGAAGGAAGGAGATGTGTAAGAACAAAAGGAAAAGTAGAGAAAGATGAAAGGAAAGAGGATTGCATTGTGTTATTTTCGAGGCAGAAACATGGGAAAGGAAAAGCAATCTGCTCAAAAGATTAAAAATATTTAAGATAAATCGTGATTTGATTACATTTTATTGAGGTTCCTACTTAAGTGATTGTATCCGTTGTTGTGATGAAATGGGATATAAAATGTCTAACACGAGGGAAGCAGAATTCTAGCTTTTGTGCAACCAAACTGAGAATGTAGCTGTAGGACACAGTGCTGACACCGAGGTGGCAGCCAACAATCAAAACCGTATCTGTTCAACATAACGTTTCCGTTTACTCAAATAACCCATGCCTCACAAACAGATTGTTTTTCAAATGAACTTAGCAGGACTGAAGGTGATTGACAGTCCCAGAGATAGAATCCCTCCATTAGTCTACAGAAAAGGTATCTCACATGTGTTACTCTGACCATCATATTACCGAGCACCGGATGCAACAGTGAGCTTAGCAATTTATATGAAGTGACAGAAAATGTTTTTCAGAGTCTGGCTGTCTGTAAGACAGAGCAACTTTGAAATGTACACACATATATTATCATCCACAACCTGCCAGAATAAGTGACAAAACTATTGTTCTCTGTGTGAGTGTGTGTGTGTAGGTGTGTGTGTATGTGTTTGCATGTGTGCAGTGTTTATTAATTTGATAATTAAGGTATTTGGCAATTAGAGTCATCATTTTCAAAGCATGAAAATTTTACTTAAACTTTTTGTTCTCTTATTTGCATGAAAAAATTCAAATTTACTCGAAAATAGTGGACCAATATGCACCAACAATAACAGGCAGAAGCCCAGTTGCAGCTGTCTCTTCTGATAAGCCCTTTTCTCTCAGGTTTTAATAGACTGCTTTAGTAAGGGAGAGAGATTCTTGCATAAACTGAGCTCAAACTGGACAAAGACAAAGATGACTGAGGTCTTTTAAGGAGAGAGAGCGAGAAAGAGAGAGAGAGAGAGAGAGAGAGAGAGAGAGAGAGAGAGAGAGAGAGAGAAAGAGAGAGACTGACCAAGAGGAGATGAAAAACCAGAACAAATTTGGGCTAGGAGGACTATGGAAAAAAAAAAAAATCTCTGGGGAAATGGAAAAGTATACAAAGGGCTTGAGAAGAAAACTAATGGCAATGACAAGACTACATAGATTGGAACATTTCTAAAAACATCTGGAAGGGTAGGTTTTGCAGTTTGGCAGTATTGCAATCCATGAAGCAAAGACTCTGCCCAGGGGCTGTGGTCACCTTTAATGGCATGGTTATTGTGAGCAGACACCGGGCTACAGTTGTCAAGTCTCTTATCACGGTGCTCAGCCAAGTCCTTCTTGCTTCATGAAAGTTCACAGTTCATGTCTACGATTCCTGCATTAAAACAGAGATGCAAAGCAAAGGATCATCATGGAAACAAGAGGAGTGTGATGTAGAGAAGGGGTGCAGGAATCCCTGGAATAGGTTGCAGGTCCTCTATATGAAATGCTCTTTAAGTACTCAATTTCATTGAAAGAGGGGATGACTATGGAGTGCTCGGAACCACTGGAAAAACAAGATGTATTGCCCTGGCATAGTAATTTTCCTGAAAGATGCAGTCATTTTGAGTATACTTTAAATACTCCAAGGCAGCACAAGGTATGTCTTTCTTGATCACTGTCACTATTCCAGAAGTCAGGTTATTTCCCCCCCCCCTCTTTTTTCTCATCTTTCTCCTTTTCCTCTGCCTCCTTATTCTTCAATCTTTCCCTTTTCATTCTTAGACTTTCAGTTTATATAACAAAGATGTTCAGTGTTTAGAAAATTTGGAGGAAAAAGGAAATATTTCAGCCTATATTTCTGGAATACTTAGCATATAAATACTTTCAAAACCCTATGAGGAAGGGAGGGAGGGAGAGAGCGAGAGCGAGAGAAAGAGAAAGGGGGGGGGAAGAACTATGTGAACTATGTGTTCTAAGTCAAAATAGTTTTAAAAAAACTAATTGTTCTGCTCATTTTGAGAGTTGTTTTGGTTCAATCTTTTTAGTTTATTTCCTTTTGAAAAAGTATTTATGATCTAATTTTAAGAATTTCAGTAATTAAAAAGAATAGGACTGAATGTTGTTAATGCACAAAAGTCAAAGTAAGTGTCAAATACTCATTTGGGAACATTTAAAAAATTGGATTCAGTTTAAATCACTTTCTAAGATATTTTGTGTAGGCTTGATAATTTATTCATGTTTTTTCGATCTCTCAAATTTAGCCTGAAAACATGCCAAGAAGGATATAATTTACCCCATAACTTTCTGCTCCCATTTGGAATGCAAATTATTTCAGAGCCAAGTCTTATATGATCTGGCAAGTGGCTCACTTCTACCTGCTAAACCATAGAGAACAGGAATCTATGTCACTATTGTTTGTTAACTTTTTCAATAGTTGAGATGTAGATCTTATGAAAACCTCTGGAAAAACAGCAGGGCCACAGGAATGGCTGCTTGAGTTTCATTTCCTGAGTCGCTTGCTGATCCCGAATTTTATTACTCATCTTTCTTCTTGATGGAGAGGCTGACAATCTGACAGGCCCTCATCAGATGCATGTCTCAGAACCTACAAGCTGTCATTTCTTTCTTCTAAGCAGCACCTTTTGTTAGGGATGATAAAACAAATCCCTCTGAGAATTTTTTTTTTTTTTTTTAATTCAGATCTGGGGAAGTGAAGGGTTCCCATAGCTACAGCTATTGTTATCAAGCTTATTTTAAATTTTATTTTTCACATGCCAGTCTTTGTGTGATAGTGTGTTTATTTCGTAGGATGATTGTTGAGAGGTCAGTATCCCAATCTGTCACTGTGCAGTAACCTCAGCATGTTCTTTATTAAAAACCAGAAAGAGAATTTCCGTCTCTGCCTGTTGAATTGCTTCAAGAGAGCTCTTCAAATTGTTCAGCTTTTCCTCTTTAAGGCAATCTCTTCACTAGCTACCAGCTGTTTAAAAGTCTTAAGGAAAAAAGACAACCTTTAGTTTATGAATAGCATTTATTAAGACTGTTGCTCTTGGTGAGGGAGGTGAAAAGATCAAGATTACTTGAAAGAGAAATTTGATTTTAATTCAATTTTCTTACAAAAGGAGCTATGGAAAACTGTTCTTAATAATATACTTTTACTGAGCAATGTTAAATTTGACATATAGATAAATAGATCATTTTCTTTCTTTCTTCCTTTCTTTTTTTTTTTTTTTTTGTATTAGAGACTGAAACCAGGGACATTCTACCTTCATGCTACACTCCCATTCTGAACAGGATCCCCCTGTGTTACTAAAGGTTTCCCTTAGTTGCTGAGGCTGGTCTCAAACCTGTGATTCTTCTTGTCTCAGCCTCCCAAGTACTGGGATTACACCCTTGTCTTCTTCTACCCTCAAACAATTACAGGTTGAGATAAGAAGTCGAAGAGCAAAACATGTAACTGCTCACATCAAAAATATGCATGCATTACAAAATGTATAGATAAATATTAATAGGAATGTAGATGGAGGATCTTTCTATGTGCTAAGAAAATTGGAGAAAAGAAGTAAATGAATATATTGGGTCTAAAAAGTACCTAGGAACTCAGTAGACTGACAAAGGACAATGAGAATGAAGGAGAAAGGGCGAGATGATGATACCTACAAGACACCAGGTAGTTGTCTTTATGTCTGATCTAAGGCACAGGTAAGCATAGCACATTATAACTTTGCAGAAGCCATTTGGTCATCATACTGGTGTATATAAGGCAAAGAGAGAAACAAGGTTGGAAAAGTGTCCTTTCCACAGAGAACATAAGATGATTCCTTAAAAATTATAGCATAGGGGAAAGACAAGAAAGCTTCCCACATGCATAAGGGAAAGAGATTTCTGAGGAAAAATGGAGAGCAGAGAGATTTGAACAAAGGGTTCACTTAGGACAGTAGGGGAAGGAAAGTGTTGGGTGCCTAATATCGTGTGGCTATGATAAAGGACTGTGAACTTCATCATGCAGGGAAGAACCAAAGGGTCAACTGGAAGCACAAAGCAAAGGCAGATTTATGCAAATCCCTCTTGTAAGGAGATTAATCTGCAGAGTGTAAGAGCTTGGAGCAATATGGAGGTGTATGCTAGTAGCTGGAAATGAGTCCCTTCCTTCAAATCCTAAGTGACTAGGCTACCAGGAGGCTGATGCCTAGAGAAATAAGATGACACCTGGGCCGTAGGAAATGCCCTTATCCACACAATACAGCTTCTTATCCTTCAACTCCCCCACTAAACCAAGTTGCTCCCTCCAGTTCTGTGTGGGCCAGGCCAGAACGAACCTCAGATATTGATTACCAATTATTTTACACATGACACCACCCAATCTGTAGTTACTCTTTCTAACACAGATATCTGCCAAATCGTGTGGTTTTGGAGAAGACAATAAATCAAGCCAGGATGAACAGCTTGCCCAAGGCCTCAATAACTGGGAAGGAGAAAATGGGAAAGGCCATTTTATGTTCACTTACTCTAGCAGAGGGGAGAATCCAAGCATAACCACTTTGAGCATGAACCTTCAATTCGGGGAAAAAGCAGATTAGCCAGGGTGGTGCACACCTGTAATCCCAGTATTTGGGAGGCTGAGACAGGAAGATTGCACATTCAAGGCCAGCCTCAGTAATTTACCAAGACCTTTAGCAATTTAGTGAGACCTTGTTTCAAAATAATAACAATAATAATAATAATAATAATAATAATAACAACAACAACAACAACAACAACATAGGGCTGAAGGTGTAGCTTGAGTAGAATGCCCCTGGGTTCAGTTCCCAGAATGGGGATGATGGGGGGTGGCAGATCACTGTAGTTCCAAGGTCTATGTTTTTCTTCCTCAGCCTTCTTGATACTAGGCCCCTGCCAGACTCCTTCTACATGGCTCAGCATTGAGCTAAGGGGGGTGGGAGGGGAGCACTAGGAGGTAAAGGAGGGAAGCCTGCCTGATTCTGAACACCAGGGGAGAGAATCCTGCTGAATAATTCACTGAGGATAATGCAAACAGGCTCCAACTGGCAAACAATTCCCTTTCATCCTAATGATTTATCTGAAAATTAAACA
This sequence comes from Graphiurus murinus, assembly GCA_004027655.1. NCBI lineage: Eukaryota > Metazoa > Chordata > Mammalia > Rodentia > Gliridae > Graphiurus > Graphiurus murinus. The sequence continues at coordinate 8,040 of PVLC010009747.1, forward strand.
GTCCAACTCAAATCAAAGTAGCAGTATTAATTCACAGAACTCAGATTGTGAATTAGCGGAAAAGATTTAAAACATACCAAGAGAGCATTATGGGTGTGTAACTAAAATAGCACTATTTAAACTTTTAAGAAAATTCTATGGGCCACTGCCATTTACATTTAGTTCAACATAGATATTAGATTGTGATGATATATAGATGCTATTAAGGATATAGATAGAAAGGCTATATTCTGGCCCCCAAGAGCTGCTAATTGAATTGCTTCTATGATAATAGATACATATTGAATAGCTCTGTGCCGAAAGATGAAGAAGAAAAAAAAAAGATTTCCTGTGATCCATTTCATAATCATCCCATAGGCAAAGACAAGGAAGGACATTGAGCATTTATTCAATCTTTGCAAGTCTCTTGTCCTAAAGGTAACATTTCAACCACTTTCCTAAATGATGATAAATACCTGAAGCTAAGATATCCAACGGATGGAATTATTTTATCAAACTTAATTCCTCCACGGAATCACCACCTTAAAGTTTTCAGTCAAAGGTGAGTGGCCCCAGCAGAATTGAATTATGTTACTTGGGCAAGCGAAGGAAAAGAGAAGATAATGTGTGAAAGATTTGATACTATCTCTAATAGATTTTTCTCTTTCTGATGCAATTAGTTTAGTTGTTTAGAAAAAAATAATCAGCTTGAAAGATGTGTGTGTGAGGGAAAGAGAAAGCTCACACATATATGCTGTATGCATAACATACTCTAAAATCATTAAGATTTCTAAATCTGGGTAATTAAATTTTTTTATAAAGTCTAGTTACTCTCCTGATTTACCATAGGGATGAAAAATAAGTAAATAGGTTTTATAAAGGCAATACACATTTATATGGTATGTGTGCAGCCATGAAATAAATTCACATGGCTTCAATGTTTCATTTGAGTACACTTATGAAAATTCAATAGCTTTCCTGAAACCTTTTCCAGTTTTGCATGCAAAATTGGCTCCAGAATCCTCATGTGATGCAGGCTCCCAAGTGATATTCTTGGCATCCAAACATTTAACACTTAATGGATTCCAAAAGTGAGACAAAACATAAAAATGAGAAAGCAGGTTAGGTAGGTTCAATGAATGGCAATGGAAGTGAAAATCATAAACGTTCAACATTGCATTGAGATTAAAGTTTAAGGGGAATGCTAATCATTTTTACAGAAAAATTAAATTATAATTTTTTTAAATAACTAAAATAATTGTCCATTCATCTCTCCTTTGGTGTCTTATCACAAGACTACACCGACAAATTCTCTTCCCCTAATGGGAGTTATCTATAGACTCTATGACGCTTGTCTTCAGCTATCTATACAGCAAGGTCTGAGTACTATTACAGTAGCTTGATTTGTCTGTTCCCCAATATCCTACAAGGCTCTTACCCCTCCTCAATAACTCTTGACTGTTACTTTTATAATTTTATTCTTATGCCCCTGACCAAGACACTCTGGCCTGCTTTATTTTTCCACTCTTGTTATTTATTAATGTATTTTTTACACATAATCTTGTATTCACTTTTTATTTCCTCCCACCTAAAATATAATCTCTAGATGGAATGTTATTTAAATCATTTCTTGCACATAGTAAACACAAAATACATACATCTCTCATGAACTATTTGCATTATAAAGAAGTTACTCCGGGAAGTTTTCAAAAACCGCTTTTTTTTTTTTTTTACGATTAGCAAAAATGTCCATTCTAGCTCCTAATGAATCTAAAAATTAGCCAAGCACAACTTAAGTCAGAAAAGGGAAAAAAAATTGAATTTTCTTAAATTCTGTAGTCAGATTTTAAAGAAAATAAAAGCAAGCCAAAGTATACATTTTACATATAATGTAAAATTTAAAGGATTCTACAGACTATCATCAATTCAAAATCAATTATTTTCATTCTAATGGAAACTATTCTCTCTCTCTCTCTCTCTCTCTCTCTCTCTCTCTCTCTCTATATATATATATATATATATATATATATATATGTATATTTCAAGAGATGCATAGGAAAACAGAAATAAATACAGGCATTGTTTTTAATTGAATCTTTGATTTTGAAAAAGACAGGAAGACTCAGGAAGAAAAGTATGGCTCTTATTCCAGCAATGTGTTTTGTCTCGAGACCCTGACTGATACGGGTATACAGTCATCCCTTTGTCTCCATGGGAGGATTGGTTCCAGAGCCCCTGAGAACACCAAAATCCACAGATGCTCAAGCTAGATATTAAAAAAAAAATGGTGTAGTATTTTCTCAATTTTCTAAAAAAATTAAATAATACAAGTATGTCCTCAAGTCATTATATTACTAGTTTTTCTGTGACAACTATCAGTTCTAGCAATTTTAATTATACCACTAAGCCTTGATATGGCTCCAGCAACACAGATCAACTTTGGAGACTAGAAATGGAAATAACAGAACAAAATTAATTCTCAACTGAGAGCTGTTCTCTGAAGGAAACTGGAAAGATTCACAGAGGTTGGTCTCAATCCAATTTCCTCATGCACAATGCTTTATAATCTTGTCTGGATCCAAGATATGTTGTGCCAGAGTTTAACTGTTTGCATCAATGGCACCTCATGGAACCATGTGCCCGGCTAATGTTCCTCTCAGACCATTTCCCTTTCATAATAAATAAATACATACATACGTACATACATAGTCATGATTTGAGTTTCCTTATTCATTTTTCCTTTCTTTCCTTAAAAGCTATGTGGTTATTTCCCATCTACCATTTGCTGTTTTTCCCTCCTGGCTACTGGTTTTCCCTAATTATATTCAACATTATGCCTTTATATAGAGTTTTGTTTTAAAGTAAAATTATTGATAGTATTGTTTTCTCTTTAACTCGTGGTGTTTCTCTTTGTTATTTAAAATTACACAAACATTCCAGAAAAAAAAAAAAAACACAGTGACAATTTAGAATATTACCATGGGGGTGGGAAAATTGCCTTTTTTGAAAGTAAGAGTGAAATTAGGTTTGTTATAGGAAACATTTGATGCTTAACTAAAAGTTATGAACTCTTAAAGGTCAAATAACAAACATAAGTCCAGATAGAATATCCTTGGTGTGATAGTGGAAAAATATATAAAGTTTTGAATATACAGCTTCTGAATTTAACCAATGAATAAGCAAAAAGGGAAAAATGGAACATTCAGCTAAATTGCTTCTACTTAGAATTAGGAAAACAATATAAAGTTAATGTTTTGATTATGTCTGATTCATGTCAGTTTCTTTGGAAGAAGATATAAAACACAATAGATATAATTAACTAATATTCTATAGGAAATTAGGAAACAAGATATAGTATTAAAATATCAGGTTAATTATTTGCTTTTGACAATATTTTTATATAAAGATAGACAGTTTGATGAAAGTATAGGTCCTTATTTAATATAATTTTAATTTTTGAATAAAAGTCTTCTGGAATTTGAAAATAGCGATCAATGGAAGTCAGACACATAATTAAGGTTTATCAGTATCCGTGGAGGATTGATTTCTGGATCACCACGGACAGAAAACTTCACAGAGCTTGAAACCTTTATTGTGGTATTTTTCTGCATCCTACCTATGTTCTTCCATGTGCTTTACATTATCTGTAGTTTATTATTAACACCTAATGTAATATAAATGATATATAAGTAGTTGTTATTCATATTTCTTAGGCACTAATTACAAGAAATCCTGTACATGTTCAGTGCAGACACAATTTTTAAGATATGTTTGATATTTGCAAGTAAATGCAACATGAGCAGCTATGGAGGGCAAAAGATTCCTGACCAAGTAAAAATGATCAAACATAGTTGTCAATGACTAAGAGATGTTACAACTAAGATGATAAGGCAAATGGCAACACACACACACACACACACACACACTTAAATTAACCCATGTGAACGCAACTGGAAAAGCAAAGTAGATGAGTACAAATTGAAGGATGAGAAATGGATTAAAGGAACTGTTTTTGGACATTTTTATGATTATCATGATGTTATTAGAAAGGATTTTAAGAGACTGGCGTTGTAGGTAAGTGTGGAGCACAGGCATCAGGACTTGGGTTCAATACCCAGTGCTGATAAAAAAAAAAAAAATCAGGAAGTTTAAATTTTGTTGTTTCAGTCATTTGATAAGCATATGTATTTATTTTGCCCATTGGTAGCCCATGTACTAAATAATGTGAATAAACACTACATGACAGTCAAAGCCTCTACCTTTCTGAAAATACAGTTGTGCAGATGTGGAAATGAACTGATGTAGGACCAGTGTATGAAAGAGTGGGGGAGCACATCGCATAACTCCCCCTGAAGATCAATGTAGTCTTCAGGAAATAAATGCATTTCTCATGAGGTATTGAGTTTGCTCATCACTATAAATATTTGAGTAGAAACTCATCAGAGCTTTACAGAGACTCTCTAGAAAAGTCTAAGGAGATTATATTAGTCCCCTGACTCCTATGGTGCTTTTCAACCTATAAATTCTATGTGATTTGGTATTAAAGGGGCTCAGTATCCTCGATAGGAGTATTCAGTTTATTGAATATGTTATACAGCAGTGGGAGAAATTTACAATCACATTAATTGCCTAACTGGCACTTAGAAACTGAAAAGCCCCGTGTCCCTCCAATTATTACAACCGAATGCACAACATTATATGATTTTGCTTTTTATTAGCTTTGTAGCAGTTTAGTCAGTCTACGTCTATTCACCACATTTGCAATTATAAATGCTTCCTCTTCGTGATTGCAAAAAAAAAAAAAAAGAAGAAGAAGAAAGAAAGAAAAAAGAAATCAGCAAGAAAGATTTTCATTGGCTTCTTGAAAGTAGAATTGAGCGGTTTGTGGAAATCATCCAGTGCTGTGGTTTTGTAGGAGTTTTCCTTAACTATTTTTCATTGTACAGAATTGTTGTTTGGGCATTTTTTATTTGATTTCTGATGTACTTTGTGCTTATGGTTAATTGAGGCCCCTGACAAATGGCATCCAGCTTTATTTGTGACAATTGCCAGAAGGATAGGCTGCATGATGCATTCTGATAACTCTTAATAAGTGATAAATGTGGCACTGAGTGGAGTTTACATAGCACACCTGGTGTAGCAAACCCACACAGCTGTTACCAGGTGTGAACACTTGTTTACCAGCCTGGCTGGCGTTTTGCTCATTTGAGTCAGCTTCCCAGGTTCACCACTGCTGCTAAATGAGTCAAACTTATCTTAACAGCCCTGTTGCCAGTGTCTGTGCCTTCCAGGACCGCTTAATTTAGAAGAAATAAGCATGATTGAAAAGTGACTTTCTGGCAGTTCATCTTGTTTTGACCTTCCCAGATTGGGAACTTGATTTCCTGTGCACATATCTGTTTACTCTGGGGTTTCTGCCAAAGAAGTGGGTCTGCCATCCAGGAACACATTTGCAATGATCAGACCTTGCTGGAGGGGAATATTCATGAATTGGAAAAGTGCCTAAATTTACACAAAAAGAAAGCTCAGAGAATAGAAACAATGGGAACTCGTTCCCAGGAGCATTTTAGAGTATGTTAGCCTCTGGATTCATTGGGCAAGGTTCAAATCCATCCTCTCTCTTGGGCAGTTATTTTCTTTGCAACTATTCTACCTTTCCACCCAGGAGGATCAGGGTTTCATGTTCTTTGTAAAGAGTTAAACTTTGCCTAAGCTTTTAGGGGAAAAATATACTCTAAGCGCTTTTGATCCTAATTCCTGTAGCTGTACTATCCGTGTTGTAGGCATTGAGATGATTTGACAGTATTTGGATTGTGTTTGACAAACGAGACAATCTGTATAGGATTTTCTTCTGTGGCTGAGAAGGCTTTCACAGGCTTGAATGTGAACTGCAGTTGGCAAAGGTTTCAAATGTAGAAAGATGGAATGTGGAAGCTAAACTGATTTGCCTTCAATTGGATAGCGGGTGCACCTCAAGTTCAAATGGAATTCAGATTGAGAAATTTTGAGATACAATGGATGAGGAAATAGAGTAAATCTTTCCTATGTAGGAAAATAGCAATTCAGAATGAAAAGGTATGGCTAAGAATTTGACATGTGACAATCTCTTGCATAGTACATTTAATAATACGAGTTTCTGAAAAGCAGAAGAACCCTCTTCTCTCAAACAAAAGACAATTATAAAACAACTATATATTTTAAGGGCAATGGCTATGAAAAATAAAATCAGGCAAAGACTTGGCAAGCTAGAGATGGCTTCTATTTCAAAATTTTCAAAAGGGTTTAATGGATGGAGAGGGAGCTGGGTTCCTTAACCAAATATGATCTTTCTTATCTTTGAGCCAGTCCCTCCTTAGCAATGTTTACTAATGTTTTATGCAGTGTTATCTTCTAACGTTTTTTTACAATCACCGCAGATGATTAAGAATATCAAGTGTTAGAATTGATTTTTAAAAGAACAGTCACTTGCTTTTGTTCTCAAGCCAAATTTAGCATCCTTTCATGTTCTTTATAATTAGTATCTTGGCTTAGATTATAGCCTCATCTTCCCCGAATGTGTCAAATGCTGGTATCACTGTGAAAGAGAAAGGCAGGTCTCAGCTTGAGCAGACTATGTTTGGGGATGACAAGAGTTCTGGGAGAGAAGCAACATTGTGGGTAACTCTTTAAATTGCAAAATTACAAATTAACATCCTCTTTGTCATATGGTTAAAGTTCTGCTGCATAAATAAATCTCACCTATGATATTGTTTGCAGAGCACCCTTTTTCTGGCCTAAAAGAACGCCATGCTCAATAACCCCAAGAACAATTACTGAAACCCAGTATGGCTTCTCCAGGTATTAATGATTCCCCCCTGTGGAAGGTAATGGGAAAAAAAGGACTCAAGTTTGTAGGTTGAGATTATGTTGAGCCCATCACTTGAAAATCAGATAGGCTTAGAGAAATAAAGAACTTTTAAGCCACTAATTATCCATATATTGCACAATATACGTAGTGTTTATTTTCCAAAGCATACCTTCCTGAATCTTCAACTGATATGTCTCATCCTTTCAAGATACTAAAGGAAGTAAAAATCATGTCAGAACTTAACACTATTTCTACATTTTAACCCATAACTTAGAAGACAAAAATATAGGGTTTACTTGAACAAGTAATAGAAAAGTCTTTGATGTTAAAGAAAATAATAAAAATGCATCTCTCCTTTATGTTCATAAGAGAAAGGTCATTCATATTACAGTAAAACATAGAGTTACGCAAGGTTTTATTTACCAAGAGATCAGGACAAGAATTTCTATGTGACCTTCATCTTTTAACAAGAGTTTACTCTGTTTAATTTCTATCACTATCATAATGCTTGCTTCTTTCTTCTGAAGAAATATAAGATGAAATATCTCCTTATCCTAATATTCTCCAAGTTTCATTTTTTATCTGAAGACAAAAGCAGCACAAGGGGACCTATTCCAGTTTTGATATACATTTTTGACCTCCAGTGCTAGGCTGATTTTCAGGCTGAGGACCAGGTGTCATCTACAGTGTATTGGTAATGGAAAACATGAATAAATACCCCCAGAACTAAGATGGTGGCCGTAAAAAAAAAAGCATTAGGTGACTTTATTTATTTTTGTGGTACTGGGATTGAACCCAGGAGCATTCTACCTCTGAGTTATACCCCCAGCCCTATTTATTTTTAAACATGGTCTCAATAAGTTGCTGAGGGCCTTAGTGAGTTGCTGAGAATGACTTTGAACCTGCAATCTTCCTGTATCAGCCTTCTAAGTATTAGAATTACAGGCGTGCACTACCATGCCCTGTTACAAACTGACTTTATTAAAGAACCTTTTCACTGGAGCAGTATTTCACCTGTAGGATAACCATAAAAGAAATTGTTCAAATGTGTGAATATAGCACCATGCATGCTAACATTCAGCCCATTTTAACTCACCGTGAAGACACATAACAAACTCTTGATTGATTACATGATCTATGACAACATTAACTAAACCCAATCCTTACTTACTTCAAATCAGATGATTCTCAGAGGAGGACTTAGCTATATTTTCCTGGGAGGACATGAACAAACAATTTTGAAGATATCTATTTTTTCATCTATGAGAATAATTATTACTAAGTGGTTACTACATGTCAGATGGAATTCTAATGATTTATGTGCATTACCTAATTTAATCTACACAGTAGCCTTATGAGATGGATTAGGTCATTATTCCCATTTTACAGATCAACAAACTAAATTAAGGTATGTTTAAGTAATGTGTTCAGGGTTATAGAGTTATTATGAGCTCATGGTTTTTAATCACTATTTAGAGATTTTCAGAATGTGAGGACAAGAAGATATTCCATATTATAGTTCTCCGATTGGTAAAACTTACACAAAAACTGCATTTGTAATGTTTGCCTAAGGCCATGTGAAGAGCTCTGCTTCCTGGCTGCTAGCCCAAATTAGCAGGGAGCTTTAGCAACATGATTTCACTAATGTATCTGTCCATGTAGTCCAGTGTTGTGAGAGTCCATAGTTTTTATGACTCTTTATTGGGACATATACTCTTTCTGCTTCTGAAAGTAAGTCTCTAATGGTATTTTTCTATTGCATCTCTTTAGAAAAGACAATGCTAGGACTAGCAATCTTTTCTCCTGTCTCAACAAGTGACTCTTGAGTGAGTCGTATTTTGTGGAGACTAATACTGCTTGAGACTCCTATTTATCTTCAAACCTTTACTAAGGAAGTATCAGGTCTTAGGGGACTGCTACACAGTGGGCTGCCTCCTCTCCTGATTCCACACCTTTAAGTTCCCATTATTTGAACCTCTCTTCCCCCAGTTTTGTAGATCTCTGACAAACCTTAGAAGTGGCTTATAATAAGATAGATTAAGATAAATATCATTAACAAGAAGTATAGACCGGTCTAGAATATCATTTTTTTTTCTTCTTTTAAGTTAAAATTTCAATAATATTTGTCCTCTTAGATTAAAAGAAAAAAAAAATTGCCTCAGCAAATATTCCCCAAAGTTAATCTTGGCAGTATTTTACTACATTCTTTTAAAAAATCTCTTATAAATCTCTAACTTCAAATAAATGTTTACGCATGTCATCTACCAAAATTATTGGAAATATATATTGTTCTCAATATAACATATACTTATATATTTATTAATATTTATTTATTAATATTTATTTAAAGACTATTATGATATTCTTTATTATATTACATATTTATATGCATTATTTATTTTTCTCGTAGAACACTATATGAGTCAAAAACTTTTTGGTTTTGCTGAAGAAACAAATTAACTCATCAATCTCATTATACTCTTACCACTAATCTAAAACATATTTTGGAAGTAGAGGGTGGCTCTGTCCCAGATATAATCTCAGGGACTCAGGCTAATGGAGACCTATCAATTTAAGACATCACCAAGAAGTGGTTTTCAGAATTTTTACAGCAGATGAAGAGAGAATGAAAAAATTGTACACCTACTGTAAATTGCTACAGACTGAATATAATATGGACTTTTAATCATAGCCTTTTGATTAGGAGGACTCATATGGTCCCAAGCTATATTGGTATATAAAGAAAGAAGAAAAAAATATCATGACCTATTTGATATACCATAGAGTCATTTCTATTTGTAAATGAGTAATATCTGAAAGTAAGGGCTTTGAAGCCTAACAAATTTAATTAGATTTTTAAAAGCTCTGCTGTTTACTTACTTGGGTAAATTAATTTCATAGTCTTCCTGTTTCAACTTCTAAAAATCAAGATAATTTTAGGCACTTTGCAGGGTTTTTGTGATCTTTAATAGAATGATGCACATAAAAGTGTTTAGCATATAATCTGTTACACAGTAAGAGCTCAATTATTAACTAATTAAAAATGCATTTAACAAATACTTATGATTGGCCACTGGAAAGTTAAGGACTGGAGAATGGCAAAGAAGGAAATATAGTACCACCTTCCTGAACGTCTTGATATATCAGAAGAGAAATATTTTCTACAAATTAAAAGAAAGTATTCAAGTGTTCATTTCAGCTCAAATAAAATTTCAGAGTTTATTATAAAGACAATAAGAAGCAGTGATAACCTACTTCAAAAGCAGAAGAAAAATAAAACATCTTATTCCTGCTCAAGCGAGCAATAGTCTCTAAAACAAGGATTCTCATTCTCAGAAAAAAATATTCATGAGAAAAATTCATAAATTTGAAGATATGAAAGTGTCGCCTCCTTCTGAGCCTAATAGGTTTATATGGATGACTTGAGTTAAGGTGAGTTAAGTGCCATTCATTGGTATACCTGAAGAAAAATAAAAAACTTCATTTATAAAAGTGTCAGATACGTTTGTCTCACATGCTAATAAATTATATAGTTAATTACTGCTAATAAAATTTAGTGCTGTTAGAAATCTGCTTATAATAGCAGGGTCTTGTTTTATGTTTCTCATTTTGACTCAAGTCTGGGCTGTTGAGTCTGGGTTAAATTCCCCTATACTAAAATAGGAGCAAAAAGAAAAAAAAATAGTAATGATGAGTAAAAAAAGTAGTGAATTAGCAAGACTCTGAAATGGTGATGTTTTCTATGGGTATAGATTGAGTTATAAAAACTTTATAATTCGGCTTTAGAAGAAAACCAAGGTCAAATTTTAGCTCAATTAACCTCTCAAGCATCTCATTAATCAAAGTCTACTTAAAGTGATTTTCTTATTCTAAGAAAATGTGATACAAAATACCTGATGTTTACAAATTCCTATTATGTTTGCTATAATAATGTCATAGTCGATTGTTGTTTCTAGTCATTCAATTGGTTTTGGTTTTATTTCCTTTCTCTGACTTTCAAGATGTTTATGGGGAAAGAATTATCTACCCATTTCATGGTGTGCATCTTTCTGTTTACTACTCCACTGCTTTAGGAAATATGAGATACATACAAAAAGGGAAGTTGTTTTAAATTTAAAATGTGTAAGCCATGGAACACAAGCAGCTCAGAGATTGTATCAATGCTATTACAGTCACTGACAGGTTTGAAGCAAGAAAAAAAGAACAGTGAAAACGCCCCTAACATTTATATATTCAGTTAGATATGACTGAAACAGTAATTGTGAAGCTTTCTCAATCAGTTCATCACTTTACTCACAAGTAACCTCATGTATAGAAATGACACATCCATAGGTTATGATGATTTTAAAGAAAAATCAGCTACAGTGCATTATGGGTGAATATGTAAATTATCAAGAAAGCAGAAGTAATTGAGTGTTCTCAGATCAGAATAAAATGATCTTTGATTGAACATCCTTTCTGGGAAAGACACACAAATTCGCTGTGATATTCACAATTATAAGAGCAGTGCACCTTACTGTCTTAAGTTAAGCTAGACAGACAAGAGATCAAGAGGCTAAGGATTTAAAATAGGAAAAAAAATGAACAAATAAGTTAGTACAAAGAAGATGTTAGATTCATAATTTATGCCATATTTTCCTCTATATTATAATTCTTTTGATAACTCCTAGATATTCTCAATTAAATCTAGCAGAGAATATTATTCAGGTAAACAAAGCTAGGTCAAAATAAGTGATAATGATTACTAACTGCAGGTGGAACTGATAACATTTTTACCTAACGAAAACAGGTATGCAAACCTATATGTATTTGTTTTATACACACATATAGTATAAGATTGTATGTTTGCATATATAACATATTTATATATTTGCAATTCACACTTTCACTGTCTCCTGATAGTATAATAGCAATTAAGAAACATTCAATAAATATTTATTGAATTAATGACTTTATAAAATAATAAAATATCATTACTTTATGTTGATTTTATTTACCACTCCAGTCCCAATATAAATGTCTACACAATATTATCTGAACTAGATAGAATTATTGCTCTTAGATTGATCACAAAAAATCTGGAATCTTATTTGACCATACTTCGTTCATATTCTCTCTCTCTCTCTCTCGTTCATACACACACACACACACACACACACACACACTCACTCACACTTGTGAATATGTGGGTTTCTTGACTCAGCATCTTTTGACTTAGTAAAGCTTGTTTTTACCACCTCCAGGCTGTTTACCTGCCATATAATCAGAAGATTAATTTGGCTTTTATGATCAGCAATATAACTATGAAATGAGCTTTGGATTATGACTCAGTATTGATATTGAAAAGTGCCAATTAGAAGATCTGTGACTTTGAGACAGCATTGTTGTTTCTCTAGGCTTTCTTTTTCTAATAAAAAACAAAGAGGTGATCCATATTTGTGCACAGTACTATATGCATTTTTTTCATGATACAAAGAAATTCTCTAAATTATGAGAATTTCTCTAAATTATGTGAGAAATTCTCTAAATTAGCCATTAGGATTTCAATGAGTTTATTGAAAGAACCATTCTAGGGCTCTAACAAACCATGTAATCTTACTTGCAGTGCTTTGCCAATGAAGATACAAAGTCAAGAGGACGGTCTACAGGGAGGCGGGATCTTCATCCCTCAACCTCCCCAAACTTTCTCCTCTTTACTCACCTTTTCTCCAGGAGTATCATTCTAAGAAACCCTTTTCAGTTAAGCAAATATAGGGGAAAACACTCAGAATTTGAAAAATAACAGGCAAATCAAGTTAAAGCAAGAGAAGTTTCTACTTAAAAGGATACTTCAGTGTCTTTTGTTCTACAATGTTTCATTTTATTTTCTACAGATATCATGACTTTGGAAATTCATCATTTCATTTTTTAGTCTCAGATTCTTACTCTTCTCTAAACCCAATATGCATCCCCTTATCCAGGCGAAATCATTAAGCTTCAAACTCTTTGGCATTCCATTTAAATATTCCTTGTCATGGGGCACAGAGATTCTTAAAACTACAGCCTTTTTCAAGGTTCCTGAACAAATTACCCCTTTTAATACCTCAAATCTGTATCATTCTTCATGTGTGTGCTTAAATCCTTAGAATATTACTATTCTCTATTTTCTACTGGGCATGTCTTTCTCTTAAGCTAATTTTCTTTCCTTCTCTAAGCTCATTCCTGTCAGGCTTAAGTCATCATTTCTTCTCAAAACTGAAATTCCTCTCTATCTTGCCCTCTTTTTCATTTACTCCATTATGTTCTCTTTGTCCCAAGCACATTTTACCTGATTTCTCTTTTTCCATTCTAGACACATACAACCTACCTAAATTGAATCAAGAGAATACAGAAAAATTAAACTGACCAATAACATGCAAAGAGATCAAAATAGCAATAAAGAACCTTCCCTCAAAGAAAAGTCCAGGTCCAGATTAATTCCCAGCTGAATTATACAACCTTTGGAGAAGAACTAAGCCCAAAGCTTTTCAAATTATTCTGTGAAATAGAAAGATATGGAATTCTTCTAAACTCATTCTATGAAGCCAGTATCACCTAAATACCAAAGTCAAATAAAGATATCTCAAGAAAAGAAAATTACAGATGAATATTCTTGATGGTCATAGATGCAAAAATTCTAAACAAAATCCTAGTGATGTATATTCAAAACCATATCAGGGAAATTGTACACCATGAATAAGATGCTTTCATTCCAGGGCTACAAGGCTAGTTCAACATGCACAAAGGAAAACATATATTTCACTACATAAATAGAACTAAGGACAAAAATCACATGATCATCCCAGTACCAAAAGGAAAAGAAAGCCTGTCCTCCTAGGAACTGAAGCTGAAGTTACAGTGCTTTCCTTGCAACTGAAGTTAAGACCACAGTGCTTTCCTTGGTTTGTGCCTTTTCTTACACCACCTACCACCAAGTCTGGGCTCTGTGGTCAACATTTTTAATAAAACAGATTACTTCTCTTCATCTCCATTTCCAAAGATACATTTAACTTTGAAAGTAATAAAATTCAAGCTTTGCAGTTCCTCACTCCTTGAGGCCCATCCTAACCCTGTAGGAATTCATGAGAGTTATCTAGCCCTGCGATAGAGGTACAGAGGGCATTTTGCACCCTAATACATGCTGGTGAGGCTAAAATTTTAGAGTAGCAGGCTGGGGACTACCTCCACAACCAAATATGCAGCAAAGCTTGTGATTGAACTTGAAGGGTATCTAGAGACTACTAATCACTGCTAGGAGAGAGATCTGAAGGCAATGTTTTTTCTCTCTGTTGAGTGATCATTAAGACCCTAGCTTATCCAGTTCCTGAAGACTGGCCCAGTGGTAGCAAGGAAGGGTGGGAGTAAGGGACCCCAGGAGATGAGGAGAAGTACAAGCTGGGTCAATGTTTGGGGAAATAGGTTCTTTAGGGATTAAGGACGGGAGCTTAAAGGTCTAGGGTTCAGAGGATTTCCCTCCAGGAACAAGCACAGCCTTGCTGATCGCTGCAGAAGAAGTTGTAAAGCTGAGAGTTATTTTTCCAAAACGCCTAAAGATGGTTTTTGACTTTTTTCAACAAGAGAATTTTCTTTTTATTCTATCATAAAATTGTTATACGATGACCAAGAAAATGTCTCTAGAAATGTAAGAAAAAAATCAACAAAGAGATCTAGTAGTTAGATAATGGTAACAACACTAATAATATATTCTAAGGTGTTTGTGATGCCTCTATTATCTGGCAGCTTTTTGAAATTTTAATGCCATCTCTTATTCTATACAAGGATTTACTTCTGTACCTGACTTTGTAGTAATATTTTTGTATACTTTCAAAGAGCTTTGAAAAATTCGCAACTGTTCCTGTGATAGTTTTCTTCTTATACCAAGTGTCCATCAATCTTTCATGTGGATTAAACCAGGAGCCTCCTAATCTCCCTGATTTGCCCCATCCTCTCTTCACTCAATACACCAAAGGAAAGGAAGAGTGATCATTTTAAACTATAATCCAGGCCATGCCCCTGATTGACTGGGAAGCTGCCAGTCACTTCAGTCTCACTCAGAGTTCTGGCCAAAGCACTTAGCAGTGGCCTCACTGTTGACCTACCTAATGCTCTTACCTTATCTGTTTTCCCTCTCCTCTTGCTCAGGTAGCTTCAGTTAGGTTCAGCTTGGTGCTGTTCTGAGAACATGACAACCCTGCTCCTGCCCTGAAAACCACTCATCTGAGTCCCTCATCCTGTAAAATGTTTCGTAAGATAGCCACTTATCGGGCGCCCCAGGCTGAATCCTCAGCCATGAGGCCCCAATAAAAGACGCTGCCTAAATATTACTGGTTCGAACCTCTTTTATTATATCTTTCTCTTTCTGGGATCAAGAGCATTGCACAAGCGATAACAAACACAGTACAGAGGTCGTCTTTCCAAACAGTGATTTTCCTACAGACTTCCAATAACCCCTCTCTCTAGCAACCCGACTTCCACTAGCAACCCACAATCTTTCTTCCCAGGACTTCCTCAGCAACCCGGCCAACCTCTTCCCAACCGCTTCTTCTTCCCAACCACTTCCTCCCAGAACTTCTCCCAGCAACCCAGCCCAGCAACTTCCCAACCAGTCTTTCCCCAGCAGCTCTCCCTCTAGGCGAGAGGTGGAGACTTTTAAAGCTGCGCAGGGCCTAAGCCACGAGGCGTCTCATACAGCTCTCACCTGGGCCGGCCATGAGTCGGGCGTGCTGGTGCATGCGCTCTCGCGTGGCACAGCCCCGGGATGTTATTCACCTGCAGCTGCTTCTGGCACTCTGCCAGGCGCCATCTAGAGGCGAGGTCCAGCTGGCCAGTCTAGGCCCCCGACAGCCACTGAGGTTATTTTTTTTTTTCTGACTTTCTTAGGCAATGTGATAATAAACAACAAAAACTCAATGAAACTCCTTGGTCATCCTACTTAAAACTGATTCCCCAACATCCACCAGGACATCATTTTCTCTTCTCTGCTTGTTTGTTTTTATATCATTATAATCTCCTAAAATACTTTCATGTCAACTTAGCATAGCAGTCAATAGTATTCTTCCTCTCACTCTTACATAAAAGCAGATTTTTGTCTGATTTGTTCACTTACTATCATTTCTTCCAAAATCTATTCAATGTCTGACACATACTTGGTTCTCAATTAATATTTTATTTACTCATGAATGAATAAATTACTGAATAATTGATGATTCCTATGCTCATGTTGCTCAAAGTATAGAGACAGAAGCCTCAAAGTTCTGGATTATTATTTTTAGTCCTAAATATTATAGAAAGGCACTAAAGGTTTGTGACTTGTCAAGTTGCAACAATAGATCCTTGTTTATGGCAGATAGTTTGGAAGTATTATTGGAGATAGTCTGTTTGGAATAAAACTAGAGGCCAATCATTTGGTAGTGAGGTGATAAATATCTACGATAGAGTAATAGAAATAGATGCTGTTAACACGCAAATTCTGAAAATGTCACAAAAATTATAGGTTTTTTTTTTTTTTTTTGAGGGGAAGGGTCCTGGTGATTGAAACCAGGTGCATTCTATCTCCAAACTATACCTCTCCCTATATTTTATTTTATGTTATTATTTTATGGTCCTAGGGATTGAACCCAGGGGCATTCTACCTCTGAGTTATACCCAAATCCTATTTGGTATTTTTATGTTTTTTTATATTTTATTTTAAAACAAGTTCTTAACAAGTTGCTGAGGCTGGTTTTGAACCTGCAATTCTCTTGTCTTAGTTTCCCAAGCATTGAAATTAGAGGTATAAGACCTAGTTTTGTTTTTATATTTTGTTGTTGTTGCTGTTATTTTCTCTTGCTTTCTTTGTTGCTTTGTTCGTATCCAAATATTTGAACTTGTGAATAAAATTCCAAAGTTGAAAATGAATAACCAAAGTGTATTAGATGAAAACCAATGAATCCAACTTTATCATCAGAAGGGTTGGTAACACGCTTTCAGGAAGTTTTCTTCCAGGAATATAAACTTATAAATAGTAATAGTAATGATAATTAAAACCCATTTGCTATCAATATGTTAACCTTTATACGATATAACCTGTGGGGCATGACATCTTAACATGCATCACAATGGCACACACTTCCTTTTCATCTGTCCACAAAACATCAGGGTCACTTATTCTATGAGAAAAGAATGGCACTGGCCACAGAAGGTTATCTCCATATCCTTGGTTCTCAGAGTTTGTGTGCCTCTCACTCCCCAAAACTGAGGATAGCAAATCACCCTTCACAGACCCCAACATGCACAGGAGAGGCTAGAGGAAAGGGAGAACAGATGGGAAGGGGAGAGGAGGGAGTGGAAAGAAACGCAAGGGAAGCAGTCTGCCACCTGTTTTCCAGCATGAGGATCATTAAAGTTATTGCATGCTATGCCAGAAGCTTTCTTTTAAATACCCTTGTCTGCTACCTTCTGGGTTAAGTAAACAGTTTTGAATATGCATGTCATTCAATTTACTTTCCATCACAGTCATTGACTGCAGTTGGATTTATTGAGCTGCTGTGAGTCCTTCCATAAAAATACTGAAGGGTGAGCAGAGGGAGCACTCCCCACCTCCCATCTTGTTCATTCAGGAACATTTATTGTTTCTGGATGTAAAGTCTCATATTTGTACTTCCATAAGCGTTCCCTGATAAGGCCACCTGATACTATTATTTAAACTATAAGTAAAAATTTTAGAAGAATGTGCATAAAAGGTTTGGACAGGCAATAATTGAAGACATGAGTATAGGCCACAAGATAATTGTTCATTATGGGATTAAACTTCAAATAAAGGTTTCCAGATATCTAACACATACTTATATCACCTTAGTTTCTTGAAAACATAAAAGCAAGTGTGTTGTGCTGATCCAGCTAGTTGTGCAAATATTTATCAGTGTTGATAAACACAAGGACCACAGGTGATACAGCAAAGTTTTAAAAATTAATCATTATTGATTATTAAATATACATATTCTTCAATGTTATTACGTTAACAAATAAATATAATAATGTTTATATTGTCAAAAGTTGATTTTTTCTTGATATTTATATGTATTTATTGCAATGAACGTATTGGTGATTGAGAAATGCTAAGTTCTCACTATGCCAATACTTACGTTTCTAATAGTAGATCGATTCAATCAGAAACTACAGAATTTTTAAAAGGCTTTTATTTTAACTGTTCATTTTTAAGATATCAATAAATATACATTTAATTTAAAATGCACAGTCTCAGAAGAAAATGGACCATGCTAGAAGAATGTTTTACCATGACATTAAGAGCTCACACCAAGCTCTAAGACTATTTCTTGTTATCTATACAGATTTACCTAATTTATTTAACCTCAGTTTCCTTACATGAGAATTATGTTTTGGTAATTAAATGATCAGCTGATATAAGAACATTATTTCTCTTCTGCCTAAAGAAAATGATTATAAAGCCTGTACACAATACCAAAGACTTGTAGTCACAAAAAGCATCCAAACCCAAGAAAAAAAGACTGGGTCCGAGATGAACTTCTATCCAAGAAAGAGTTTGCATTTATAACCTAAGACAAGGTATAGTGAAACGTATTTGAGAAAATAATAGAATCTGCCCAACTTTACCACTCATAATGCTCAGAGTACATTAAAATTTTTCTCAATATAAAAAGAATAAGAAAAATGGAACACATTTGCAAGATAAAATAAAATGGACTCTGAAATAGCCCACAGGTTGGAACTAGCAAGTTTTAAAGTAGCCATTATTATTCCTTTCAATTAAGTAAAGCAAAATGTGCTCACATCAATGAAAATATAAGAAATCTCAGCAGAGAAATATAGACAGTATAATAGAGGGAAACTAAGTGAAAATTCTAGAACTATAAATACATATATGAAATAGATTACTAGGTGGACTTAACAGCTAAGATGGAAATGATAGATATTTTAGGGGACTAGAAGGTAAATTATATGAAATTATCAAGTGTGATAAACACAGGAAAGTAAAAGTTATACAAAATGAAAGACCTTAGGGATTTTAAGACAATATCAGGTGATCTAACAAACATGCCATGAGTTTCAGAACAAAAGAAAAGAGGATTAGATTTTTAAAAAAGAAGAATTAATATCTAAGAATTTCCTAAATTTGATTAACTTCAAAAATCTTCACAAAGAATGTTCTTGAGAAACACCAAGCAGAAAAATACAAAAATGTTCTGCCTCAGCACATTAAGTTTTTGAAAGCCAAAACAAATACCCAAAAGCATATCTTGAAATCACTAAGATATTGCACACAATATGAACTAAAAAGTGAGATCAATGATTTCACTAATAATTGACTTCTGGCTAGAAGTGCATATAATCACAACAGCATAAATAATGAGGTATATGCATCTACATAGCAAGTTTTTTATAGTGTGCATGAAAAGATATAATGTATACTTTAATTCAGTACAATCAATAAAATATGATTGAAGCAAAGTAAAAAAGTTCATAATAAAATTTAAATGGTGTTTTATTTTAAATATCAAATATATAAGGAGAGAAAGAGTTCCAGAGGGATAAAAATTAGAGAAAAATAGAAAGCAAATAATAAAGAACAAAGCTAATCCCAATCAATTATATTACATGCTAATTGAAAATAAAACTCCAAATAAAATGTAAAGATTGTCACAATGGATTAGAAAATAGCGAAAGATATGAATATATGTTGTTTATAAGAATACCACTTTACAAAGATGTATGCTATATTGCACGAATTACTACAATAAAAAAATTTAAAAAAAAAAGAATACCACTTTAAATATTCAGACACAAGTTTGGTCTAATTTAAAAGATTGCTCTACTATGCAAACAGCAACCATAAGACTGGAGTCACTTTATTATTATCAGATGAAATAGATTTCAAAGCAATTGTGTTATTGAAGATAGGAACCCATTTTATTATGATAAAACGGATAAATTGACTAGAAAGATAAAATAATCACAATCACATTAGTTCCTAATAACAGAGTTTCAGATGCAGGAAGTGAAAATTGAAAGTATTAATGTGAGACATAGTTAAGTCAACAGTCATACATGAATATTTTAACATTCTTCTTTCAGGAACCTATAGAAACAACGAGACAAAAAAAAAAAAAAAAAAAGACAAATGGACTTAAAAGATCTCAATTGTATTTGATTTAGATGTTCCTATTCCATAACTTGTTACATGTAAAAATGGAAGACTACATGTTCTTCAAGTGCATGTGAACTTTGTTGCTTTCCTGTGAAGACCTCTGTGGACACCCATGCATGATCCCAGGGGTAGCTCGGATGGGTCTAGGTGGAGCCGGCAAGGTAACTCAGAAGGGAGTAATAAGCAGCAGACTTTGGTAGTATCCATGGAGTAGTGTTAATCCTGTGCACAATGTAAGAGTATTGGGTCATGGAAGCTATTTTGGGATCATGATTTATTCCAACATATATATCCTGTTGCTTGGAAAATACTGATATGACAATTGTTTGGCAGAATTTCCAGATTGATCACTTTGTTGTGAAATCACAAATTTCTGAGTTCTTCCAACTTTAAATGTGAAATATTATTTCGTCCAGTTTGAATGATGGAAGGTGAAAGTAGCTTTACGTGGGGGAATCTTCATGTGCTACTATATTTCAGCAATTAAAAATTACTTGGTCTGGGCCCCACAGTCAAGAGGACAATAAAAAGGTTTTATCTTCATTAAAAGTTAGGAGCAAATTGCCCTTTCTTAAAGTCAGAAGGTGTGAGACTGAGAAAGTCCAGGTCTCCTGGACAAGCATCTTAATCCTACCCTGGAGCTAGCATCATGACAAGAGGTTTGTTGTTGGAGTAAAGTGAGGCTGGAGACGAGAGCTGTTGCCAGCCACTGCTCTCTAGGAAGCCCAGCTAAGGCTGTGGAAAAACAAAACCATTTCCAAAGATCACAGGCTTTGAATTAAGAGAACCCAAAGAAAAACACGGAATGGTGTGAAAGTTATGAAATAAGATGGCTCCACAGGCTTCATTTAGGTGGTGTGAGCTCTCCTGACTGGCACATTCACACACACAGACCAAACACCTTCTTCTTCATTAACAAGTATAGTCCTTCAGGTTTTTAACACAGTTGGCTTTTCAGATATATATTAACCACTCTTTAACCAGCAAAATAGGAGGAAAAATTCGTAGGAAGATTTAGGGTGAGAAGAATATCAGACGTCAACTTTCAAAACACAGTGACACTAGTTTTAAGTTAAATTTAAAAAATATAGATAGATGATTATGATGATGATGATGATAATTATTATAGAAAGGTAGATAGCTAGATAGATAGAGATAAAGATATAGCTAGGGGCCTGACTCTACAGATTTCAGTTTCCTTATGAATACATGTTTCTAGGTTTAGCATGAGAATTCCTGTGGCTAGAAACTGCTAGGTGGAAATTATAATTAAAAAATAAAATAGGGCTCCCAGCAATTGAACCCCAGGTTCCCTCATCAACCATTTACCCTCACACCCCTTCTTAAAAATGCCCCCGTAGTCTCTTATTCATATCCACAATTTGTACTTGACAGCACCCATGGAGGAACTGACAGCTTTTCTCCAAAAGTAACACCATCCACACTAAAGTTGCTTCAACACCTTGAAATTTACCTTTCCAACTGAAAGGTTTTATACATGGTGAGTAACACAATCCACAAAGGGCCTATTTATAAAAAGGATTCCCTGTGCACTGGGTGATAGTTGCTAAAGTAATTTTCTTTTGCTTTGGGGCAAGTCTAAGGGGAATTTTGACTTCAGAGAAACCTCACATATTTATACAGATGTAGAGTTTGTTCGTATTTTATATACATTTCTTTGCCTCTATGGTTTCCTCTTTGTCTCTTCTTTTCTCTCCCAGTCTGTCTACATGCCTTTCTCCTACCCCAGTTCCCTTTTTATTAATAAGAGAAGTTGTTTTAATGTTGATGAAAGTTCTGGAAAACATATACTGGAAACTACATTACAATTTCAGTAAATTTTCTGATTCTAGGTTTCTCTTGCCAAAGGGACTAGTATTAACATATATTTATTGACAAGTTGATCCATCAAGGCTTTTTCAAAATCATTTAGAATTTTCCACAGATAGCTAATAAATAAAAGGTAAAGAAAGCATCTTACAATATCATTTTTATAATTTAATCTTAAACAGAAGGAGTATTAGGTATGCAAATCACAACTTTGAAATATAGAATTCTCTTTCTTTTTTTCTCTCTCATAGTTTCTATCTCTACCTCTCTCTCTGATATCCAGAGCTAAATGTACTTGTTATACACTTAAGAGAGTAACTATAGGATATTGGAGAACTGTTTAAGTGAAAAATTAATAACATTTTTAATTTACTTTCAAAAATTACATAAGTGTTCATTTTATTGCAGAAAACACAATCTATTTTTATTTCCATTTCTGTTAATGTATGAAATCAGACTTCAAGTAATCAAACATCAAAAAGAATAGTTTCCTTTGGTCTCCACCAAGATATTTCTTCCAAATTCAAGGCAAGGAAAGTATCCTTTCTTTGGTGTGCTCATTACATGATGCAATAGAGATAGTAGGTCAAGAAAATATGTAGTGCCATAGTATGTGTAGACTTTAAATAAGGTAAGAGTACTCTAATCATTGCTAAGGGGCAGCAACACATTAAAAAGAGAAATTACAGTCGTAAAACTGAGTAAGGTCCAACTTTATACTAATAGTTCACTCTTTATAAGGGTCTGATTTTCTCCTTTAGCTTCTTTTTACTATTGTTACAATAATTCCTTTTACCACCTGTTCTTTCTGCTCTAGGCCATTTAGACATTAAATATATAAAGAAGACTGCCAATTAGGAGCTGTAGTGCTCAGGCTATTTTATTAATAGAGAATACCAATTAAAATATATTTTATTCCATTTAGCTGTTATTACAAATTACATTAATGAGGACTGACCTTTTGTAATTTTCGGTTATATAATAAGTATTGATTTTCTTCCATAAAAGCTCATAAATTATTTTTCTTGGATTAAGAGAGATCTTCAAGCTTAGTCACAATTCAAGATATGATTTAAAAATATTCAAATTGAAAATCATAACAATGTTTTTATCTTATCTTTAGATAGAGGTCTAGCTATTTTGAGATGTTGGATTTGATTACCAAAATAATCTCAATTAAAAAATGCAACTGGATGAACGTTGTTTAATATACAGAGAAAAAGGACATATTATCTTTCCTAATGGAGACAGTTCAATAAAATCATCAAAGTTTTAAAGGATACTTAATTTGTGAATAAATCAGACATATATAAACTAGAAAAATAACTTTCTTAACCTTATGAGTTTGGCATTTTGTGTATTTCTAGGCCAATATGAACATATTTGGCTTTATGTTTCTATCACACAAATATTCCTTCCTAGAACAATCAATCAAATCATTAAAAATTTCCTTGGTAGCTTACATGACCTTGGATGTTTGCAGTGGAAATTTCCATATAGTCACTGAGAGATGGAAAGTGGAGGGTCACTGCTGGATTTTAATTATTTTTTTGGATATTTTCCAATGAAGCCTTTATATGTGGAGCATTCTTTAAAGAAAGAATGAGAAATAGACCTAAAAGAAACAGTGACCCATAGAATTTCTTTTTAGTGATATATAATAGTATATCATGGCATAATCTATTTTTATATACTGTCTTCATTATTAGGTGGTATAATAAATTTTCACTTTATTTTTATTTTTGGCCCAAATAATTTCTAGATAGTGAGGATCTTTGCAAATGTAGATTGTTATAAACAGATTACAAAATGACTCTGACTTTTTGCAGTGAAAATTTACATGTAATCACTGAGAGATGGAAAATGGTGTATCTCTTTCTTATGTAGTTTATATAATTGTTGATAGTTCAGAGAGAGAATTTTTTATATTACTTTCATGTTTGATATTAAAGGCTATGACAAAAATTGGAAAATGCTGCATTTGGAGGCTTATGAAGATCCAGGAGATTCACATGGTTAAGGAAAGGAGTATGAAAACTACCTCCCTATTTGTTCCTGAAAATAATTTTATTGAAGAGCATTCATCACAAACTGATAAATCCCTTTAACTCTATACTTAGAACATTCTCAGATCCAAAGAATAACTCTGATTATAATTATTGAATCATTATATGCATGTACATCTAATACAGTTCCCAAATGTTAAATAGCAAAATACAGGTAGGCATTTAAACAATGAAGTTTGGATTCTGGCCCCAGTTCTTAATTTTTTTTGTTTGTTTGTTTTGTTTTGAGCCATGGTTTTCTTTGTGCAGAAAATAAATACAATTGTAGTCATTTCATAAAAATGAAATAAAGAATACAAGATAGTCTTAAAAGTATTTTGCAAAATGCCACACAACTGGTTATTCTTACATAATAAGATATTGTGTTTTTTTCTTTGTTTCTCCTTCTTAAACATGTATGAGAAATTATGATGTGTGAAGCTCTCTCTAAAGGATAACATATAAATGTATATATTATACATATACAGCATAAGAAAGAGTGATATTAGAATATGAAAAATATAAATTGAGTTTATGTTCAGAGTGTGAGGAATTTTAAAATTGAGATGGAACAAAATATGAATATTTGAAAGTAATAAAAGATAAGTAGGGGTTGGTATCCCGTGGGCAGCCTTAAATTGTATTTTAATGAATCTGAATCATATCTTTAGGTGATGGGGAAACATTAAAGGCTTCTGAGTAAAGAAATCAGAACACTCAAAATTTATTTTAACTTACTGAATTCTATAATATGAAGTAGAGGAATAACCAACCAGATAGGAGACCTAAGCTTAGAAAGTAAAGGGAGAAAATGAAAATAAAGGTTAAGGTATGAGAAAAATGTCAAGCACAAAATCAATAGAGCTAAAAAGCTGGGTGTGCTGGCACAGACCTGTAATCTCAGTACTCTGGAGGCCAAGACAGGAGGATTGCAAGATTGTGTCCAGCCCCCACAATTTACAGTGATGCCCTCTGCAACTTAGTCAGATCCTGTTCCAAAATAAAGAATAAAACAGGGCTAATAGGGTTAAGGGTATATCTCAGGGGTAGAATGCCCCAAAGTTCAATTCCCAGTATCACACACACACACACACACACACACACACACACACACACACACACACACACAAAATGGAGCTTACAAGAGTGATCACATGCCAACTGGGCAATATTCTAAAACTATTGACTATATGGCAATGGAAAGCCAGCTAGCTTTGGGGGGAGATTATGGATTTGGGTGTGATGTAATGAAGAGTAGATAAAATATTGAAACGGAGTATTCAGTTGCCAATGAGAAAAGCAAATGGGGACTTGAAAAATAAAGTTTAAAATAGAAATGTATCTGAGTGTCACTAAAACATGAGCATATTATATTATATGATCACTGGGGAGGCTCATGCTTCTCTCATCAAGAACAGGATGAGCCCTGTGACTGCAGTGCAATGTGAGAGTGAGTGATGTGGCATTTCTGGGAAGCATTTTGAGATCCAATTTCTGCTTTGCCTCTTTTTCTTTTCCACATGAACCAGCAATATTCCCCATGGTATAGGTCTGAGTCTTGGAGTTTAGACAATTACATCTAAGAGTGCTCAGCCTCTCATCTTCTGCCTGTACCTCCTCACATCACTCCACATCTACCGCAATGACCATGCTATAGACCCCTGTTGAGCAGGTAACACTAGGGAAAGAAATCTAAGGGGTAGATCACTACAACTTGAGAATCTTTCTAGAGCATCATTTAGCACATTTTGATGGATACAGCTCTAAGTGAACACGAAGTTTCCAAGAAAGGATAGAAAGATGAGGAAATGCTGGAGATTGAACCTTAGAAAGTAATTTTAAAGAATAAATGGGAAGATGAATCAGTAAGTGAAAAGATATCGCCAACAACAAGATGAAGCTTTTCAAAAATAAATATTATTTCAATAGCATTAAATATTATAGTTAAATAAAGTAGCATGAACCCTGAAAATTAAAATTTACAGAAAATGCAGCTGAAGGAGGTTAGCTCCAATACTTGCTTGGAAATGAATCTCAGAATTCAGTGTTACTGCACTACTCTCTTGCCAGTGGCATTTAAAGTTGCCAGAATTTATAAAAATGAGAAAAACAAAATCTGACAATAAAAATACATGCAATCTGTCTATTTCTCTACAAATTTTAAGTTCTAACCCTTTATTAAAAATATCACCTAGCTGAGCATGGTGGCACACACTTGTAATCCCAGTACTTGGGAGGCTGAGATTGGAGGATCTGAACTCATGGCCAGCCTCAGCTACTTAGTGAGGCCCTCTGCAACTTAGTGAGACCCTGTTTCAAAATAAAGTATAAAAAATAGGACTGGGGGTGTATCTCAGATGTAGAATGCCCCAGAGCTCAATCCCTAGTAACGAAAAAAAAAAATCTGCTTGATTTATTTTTAATTTCCCCTTTCAATATTACTACTATTGCCAACAATATTTTTTCACAATGCTAAATATAATTTTTATTCTTTTATGCAAATATTGTGGGATAACCTGAAGTGAGCTAATTAACAAACTTGTTACCTCACATTTTTATCACTTTTGGTGATGAGAACACATAAACTCTACTCTCAGTTATTTTCTAGATACAATGTATTGTTATAAAAGATAGTCACCATGTTCTACCATATATCCCTTGGACTTACTCTTCCTATCTAACTGAACTTTTGTAGTCTTTGAACAGCATCTTCTTAGTATCTTCTTTTCATCTTTTAAAATTTAGCTCTCATGATAACTTTTCTGAGCAAAATTTCCCAAACATTCTTTCCTAGTGTAAATTCCTGGTTCCTCAAGATTTCTGTCATTTAGTCATTACAGTGTTTATGTTACAAATAAGATCAAAATACCCTAATGCATATGATGCATATTCATAAACATATCAAAGTCAATCCTTAAGCCGAACAAGAGGAGTATGGGGGAGGGAATGGAGTGGAAATTGGCAAAGGGCTAAATGAGTGCTGTGTGCATGTATACCTCTACCATCCTGTACCTCATTAAGATGTATGATTACAATGAGCCAATAAAAAACAGAAAAAAAGAAATAATGATCAGTTTGGAGATTTTTTACTCTCCACTATGAGCTCATTAAATTCAGAAACTGTGTTATTTTAACCCCAGTACCCTCAAAGTTTTGAGAAATATTACATGTTTATAAACTTTCATTTAAAAGATGAAATGTATTACTACATGTAAAGGAACAAATTTGATAAGTGTCTTTTTGGTACACTAGTTAATATAGATTTGTGGGATTTTTTATTGTCAATGTATTATCTCTTAAAAATGTTCTGTTTCACTTCTTTCTGGAGTTAGGCAGGGTATACATTTACAAAGGGACTGTAGAACATTAGCATTATATTAGATTTTAGAGACATTAATATAACTTTCTTGATTAATAGATGAGAAAATTAAGAAAGAGAAATTGAGGGATTTGCCTGGAGAAACATTGGCAATGATGCTGGAAGGCTCTCTGAAAGATAAACCACCTCAGACACAAGTCTAGTCACATTTCTAGTAAACTACACTCAATTTGTCGACTATAGGTCAGCATTGTTGGCAAATTACACTGCAAAAATCCAGAGCAATGATGTAATGAGAAATACAGATATCATTTTCTGCTGCCTAATTATTTTCAACTAATATCCTTTGACCACCTACACTGTGCCAGGAATTTTACATATATTAATCTTTTGAATTAACTGAGCCCTGCAAACTAACTCTGAAAACCTCTATTTTATACTAAAGGAAATTGAAAGCAGAAATTTCATATAGTGTTTCTCTAAATGTCAAAGAGCAGATAAATTGAAATCAGGGTGATCTGTTTTCGGGTCCAGGCTATCTCAAATTTGAACTAAAAGTGACACACTAAAATCCACAGGAGCTCCTTCTATTTTCTTATCCATAAAATAAATCTATGCTACAAAAAAAAAAAATGGGTGAATGGGAAAGAAGCATAAAAATGACAAAATGGAAAATTAACATATAAAAATAGAATATGCCATTTAATAGTCATTGATGGAAAACTAGGTAACTCAGTTATTTGTCAACTGGTGTGTTCCAGTATTATTCTTCAATTGCATGGAAATGTAGATATTTTACTGTCATTTCAGGCATGTGAAAATGGCAGTTTTTTTTTTTTTTTTTGTGGTACTGGGGATTGAACTCAGCGGCATTCTACCTCCGAGCTACACCCCCAGTCCTATTTTTTTTATTCTTTATTTTGAAACCAAGTCTCACTAAGTTGCGGAGTGCCTCACTAGGTAGCTGAGGCTGGCTGCGAACCCGGATCCTCCGGTCTCAGCCTCCCGAATGCTGGGATTACAAGCGTGCGCCACCACGCCCGGCTAAAATGGCAGTTTTGACTCAATTAGTTTCTTTCTCTACTCTGAAACTCTCTGGGCTTTGTGCCAGGAGAGTGCAAATTAAAGTTGGTTGAACTTCAAAACACAAAGGTGAAGAAAGGCAGTCTGGATTCCAAGCAGAAAATCCGAATCAATGCAATAAAGAAAAAAAAAAAAAAGTGAAGAGTATGTTGAGAAATAAGAAGCAAAATGGAAGTTGGAAGGGCACAATAAGTAGTGATAAAATGAAATTGGTAAGCAGAGTCCTCAAGGTGAAAAAATTCCAGTGGAAGGTTGTGCCATCTAATCTCTGTTCAGCAGGCAAGAGGGAGGCCTTGAAGTACTCTTGAAGTCTGTCAAAACTGGGTAAGGTAAGATTAATCTGGTAATGGTAAATATAGAGCACACCAAATCAAAGAGTTGCTACAGGTAGGGAGAGAAATCAGGAGGCTATTCCAACATTTTAAGCAATAGCAATAATAACAACAAGACTAATTAAGGTATTAGTATTGAAGAGAAAAGGTAGTAGACAAGTATTTGTTACTGAAATATTAGTTCAGCCAAGACATGATTTCAGCTGCGGTATAGCTAACTCTATGCAATTGTTATATATGTATATTTTAATATTTGCCTGTAGCTAATGGCTGCATATATCTACTCTAAAAATAGTACAGGAAATACTCATTTGTTTCCTGTAATCACATAACTATGATATGTAACGGTATGCCAAACATATGGGTAGTTATTTCTGCCCAAAACCTGCTAACCACATGGAAGAACTTGGAAAACACATTTGAAAGTGGCACATGGATTTTTTTTTCTTTTAAACTCCATGCACATTGATTACAAAGGCAATAGCTTCTGTGATGTATGTCAAACCAGCGTGTGTTTAAAGATCTGGTAACCCTGCCTTAGATTCCCTCTTGGATGATGTGCTTTTCAACAGGGCCAGATTTTGCCCAACCATTTCTTGTTCACCTGGCAGCTGCATCTGCCAGAGCTCTGCTCCCCTGTGCTCTGGTGAAGGCTGTGCTATTTGTTGTTTAGGATGCTTTGGAGGGGGAAAAAAAAAAGGATCACATATTTATGAGTTTCTGAAGGTGTCCATAATCCACTTTTCTAGAGTTATATTCTAAACACTCCCCCCTCGTATGTTACTTCTTATTCAATACAGATTAAGTAAATGCGTGTCCCTTATCTCTTTGGGTTAAAGTAAGTCACTTAATATTTGCTTCTTGTGTCTGCTTTGAAACCACACTTTGCTGGATATCACTGTACCTCATCTGAGCCGATGGTTCTGGAGGCACACATCTTAGATACTCCTCCACACTACAATTTCATCCCCCTTTTAATCATGGAGTTGAACTTTGGAAGACTTTGGAGTTCTTTTTTTTATGTGATTCCAAGATGTTTTGATAACAGACCACGTGGAAAGCAGAGAGGAGGCATGTGGGGAAGGGAAGGCCTGTATTTCCTCACTTCAAAGCAAATGGTAAAGAATAAATAAGTCACTCTATAGCCATTGCCTAAGTGTATTTATTACCTTTCTAAAAATGGCCAGAAGTATTGAAATATAAGAGTATATTATCACTAGGAAGTCAGACCTCCCCTACTCAACTCCTATAATTATTTAAAAAATTCACTTATTTTGACAACACTGTACATACTTTTAAACTTTTCATTTTGGTTAACTTAAACAATAAAGAAAACATACTTGTTTGAAAATTTCAAACAATACATAAATGTATAGAGTAAGAAGTTTATGCCCTTCTGTGACTTCTTTGCTGTTAGTAGTTTTATGTTTGTTAACCCATGATAATTTTTCTGAGAATATAAATATTCATCTAGTTTTGTTCCTTTAAGTAAACTGGTATCTGACTAATCATATTGCTCTATAGCTTCCTGTTTTATTTAAAAACACTAAGTGGATATTTTTCTAAATCAGAATCTAATTAATTGTCTTAATGGCTACAGTTTTCCATTTTTGGAAATGAAAAATTGGGCAATTCCCTTTCTCTCTCTCTCTCACACACACACACACACACATACACACACATATATGTGCATGCACACAAACACATGGATACTCTTTTTAATTTTATATATCATTATCAACATTGCTATGAGTTTCATTATATATGTATATATTTGTATTTGTATACTCAAGCATTGTTTAGAAAATAGATTCCTATAAACTATTCAATATTTTAAAATATTTCTTCTTTCATACAGTGAATGAGAGACACACATTTTTGGTGGTGTCTCCATTTTCTCAGTAGAGATAAGAATAGATGATACTTTGGGCAAATATTTACAAAGTTTATTTTGAGTACTAAACATGATTCAGTGTAATGCTCAGTAATGAAGTATGTATTATCCTATTCATTCCTCTCTCTTCTTAGCTCTGAATCTACACTAAAATATTAAAATATTCTCTTCTCATTCCATGTCAGTACCTAGGACTGGATTTGATTTGTGGTCCAGTATCTATCTCTACCTGACATTCATCAATGTGCTGTTGGTGCTATTTTCTTTTTCCCTTTTCTTCAAGCATTTTTCAGTCTCAGCCTTTCTCTGTAGTAAAAAACAAAGCTGCAGTGGAAATGACAGCTTCCCTAGAAGCCATCTAAGTGACTTCCCACGCTCTGGGTTTGTTTGTTCTCTTTAGAAAATCAGAGAACACAAAACATGGACGACATCTGACAAGATGCTGAGTTGAACTCATTTTTAGCAGACATCATGCTGTGGCTGACAGTTTTGTAGCCAAAAGAGTGAGCTGGGACAAAAGGAAGGAAGAATGGGACAGTATTGCAACATTTAGTATTTTCTTTGCCACCACATTGATTTTTTTTTTTTCCTAAAGGATCTATCTTGTGGTATAACAGAGAATAATGACAACTTTGCAGGCGGTGGGGGGACTCCACAAACTTGAAGGGACCCTGGTTTTGTGGAAAGAAAAATGAACCAGTCTGGTAGCAAGGGGTGGAAAGTTTATTTGTACTTTTAATTATGGAAAGGCTTAGAGGTGGATACAAAAACTGAGAGAACAAAGGTAAGTGCAATTTTACTGAGTTATTGTAAAATAATTCTGGAAGGAGAGTAGCTAAATCGAAAGGAACTATGCTTCTAAAACTATTGTGAGAGGTAAGAAAGACAAAGTGTATAAAACCATGTTTTTAAAGGAACACTAATTTCTGAAGATGAGAATACTTGGGTTTTAGATCATGCATTTATTTAGGAATGGATTTAAATAGACCAAGCCACCTGTTTCTATGAAGACTGACAGCCCAGAAATTGTTACTTGTAAAATGTAGGTTCTATGGAGAGCACAAAGCTGTAGATTGAATTGATTAGTCTATTTATACTGTGTAGCAGTCACAAAGGAGAAAAACAACAATTGAATCAGGCCAATTGTTTTAATATGTAAGAAATAAACTATTGCAATCTAAAAACTTCATTTCAATTCATTGGCACCAGTTGAAAATCAATTTGATGGTTCTCCATGCTGTTCCACATTATCTGTATTATTTGCTTTTTCCTCTGCTTCAGAATCATCAAGTAGCCACCACCAAGGAAGGCCAGGCAAGAAGGCATTAACTGTTGAGCCTGCCTAAATGCCTTGGAGGATATAGTCATTTAAAAAATACTTAAGCTTTACTAGTCTGTGAATTCTAAAATCCAGGAGTGAAATGTGTATTATGTATCCTCTGATATTTAGGATAAACAATGAGGAAGGCATAGAAGGCAAGATACTCTTTGTTTTTCCCTCACATTTACATACTCTGCATTTCCCAATAAGCTGGGGTAAGATTGATTGCACTCTTCTCTAATTCATAAGTATTTTATAATAAATGACTAAGAGAGCTGTATTCAATATTGAAATTATGCCAATCTAAATACAATATTGCCTTTTACTTTTCAACAACTTGAATGACTCCATGAAAGGAGCAATTTACCTAAATACCTGAGCATCTGGACGCATGTCTTTTATTTACAATTTGCCTCCCAGACAAGTCATTAAGAATTTCCAGAAAATGCTAGCTAGGTTTTCAAGATAGGAAGTCCAAAGTAAATTATGATTCAGAAAAGCCATTTGGCTAAAGTGAAATTTTATGCAATTAAATCTGTGCAGTAAATACACTGGCAAATTATTTAGACTGCTCCATAGCTTCGGGACTATTGCCAATGTAACTAAGACGGAAGGAAATTCTGCTTTTTAAAAATGAAGTCTGCATCCACTGCAGAATTTAGACATCATCATTCTGGAATGCTTTATTGTACTCTGTATCAGGGCATGTAGAGTGTAAGAGATGACCCCTTTATATTATTGTTAACTTTTTAACACAAATGCACTTTTTTTTTTCTTAAGCTGATTGTTCTAGGTCGACCTAAAAGTACAGGTTCAAAATAAAATTCAAACACCAATTTCATTTTGTATTTTTTTTCAGGGCTATAATTTGTCCATGTAACATTTTAGCATAAACTAGAGAAAAAGAGTCTCTTGAGAGTAGACACACCTTTGTTTAGCACCTCCTGTCTTGACCTCATGACCTCATTCAAGCATTATTTTTGTAGCCACAATCTGATCAACTGCCCATGTCAGCTCTGCATCTTCAGTTAATCCCTAAATGAATATTTGTCACATTATTTCTTGAACATTCTACTGATCTTTTTTACATTACATTCAGAACCCTCTGATCAGTTGCCAAACATTTGGTTCATATTTTAATGACATCAATTATTTAAAGGTATCTGATTTATATTTCTTTGACCTCTATTTTATGTATTTCCAGTGAATATGCATCCATCCTCTTCTTGTCTCAGAGAAAGAAGCAACCTCTTTCCACCAGGAACTAGTCCTCCATTACCCCCCTTGCCTTCTCTTGTCTTCTGCTCTTGGTTTTGCATGCTTGAGCTTTCACAAGGTACCGGATCTGTAATTTTGGTTTGTTTATGCTTTCAAACCTCCACTATTTAAACTCTAAGTCTTTACTTTGGCAGTTGCTTTCACCTGGAAAGACTTTCACCATTTAAATATACCTGAGTCTGTTTGCTTTCAAAGACCAATGATGATGTTACCTCTCTCAAAGATGTGGGTTTTTTTTCTTTTGAAATTCATTAAAACTCTATATAAATGTTACTTTATGCAATTGACATTTGAATAGCCTGTGACAATTGTTACATATTGATGTATTTTTTATCTAACCTAAAGATAAAACCTTTTTCAGATAAAGTTCCTGTGTTTTTCAGCTCTGATTCTCTAACACAAAGAGCAGAATGTCATGCATACACATGGCATTTAATAATATGTTAGTGGTAGAGAGAATGAACTCAGGGTATTCTACTACTGAGATACTACTCTGGGCCTATTTTATGTTTTTATTTTGAAATAGAGTCTTGCTAATGTACCACATACTGGTCTCAAACTTGCAAATTCCCTGTCTCAGCCTCCTAAGTACTGGAATTTATTAGGCATGGGCCACTGTGCCTGGTTCAATATTTTAATAAGTAAGTTTTCTGTAGAATAAATTTTCTCTTTATTTTTTTCTATTTCTTCTGCTTTTTTTCCTTAAATATTTTAATGAACAATTTTTAGAGGATATTTAAATTTCCAGCAAAATGAAATAGAAAATGCAAAGGGTTTCCATATATCTCCTGCCTCCACTTATGCACAGCCTCCTCTACTCTCAACATGGTGGACCACAGTGGTACCTGGTTAAACTGATAAACCTACATAGACACAGCATTATCACCCAGAGTCTATAGTTACGGTTCATTTTCTATGGGTCATACATTTTATGTATTAGTTGGAATGAAAATGTCAGGTACCTACCATTATAAAAGAAGTTTCACTGCCTTAAACATCCTTTGTGCATCATCTGTTAATCCCTCAGTTCCCCAGGCCCCCTAGCAACCACTGACAACTTTATTATGTCTAGAATTTATATTTTCTAGAATGTTATAAAATTGGATTCATACAGTGTGGTTTCTTTCACTTAGCAGTATGCATTTAAGTTTCCTTGGTATCTTTTCATTGTATGATGACTTACTTATTGTCCTGAATAATATCCCATGTCTGGATATACTAGAGTTTATCCATTCATTCACTTAATGAAGGAATGGGGTTGCCTGCAAGTGTTGGCAATTGTGAATCAAGCTACTATAAATATCTGTATGCGCATTTTGATTTCACTTATGTAAGTATCCAGGGGTACAATTGCTGGATTATATGGTAAAAGAATAATTTTATAAGAATCTAAGTAACTGTTTTTCAAAGTGACTATAATTTTAAATTCCTAACAACAGTGTAAGGTTTTTATTGTTCCTCTTTAGCACTTGGTAAGTGTTCTTGGTTTTGGCTATTCTAATAGGTGTACAGTAATAACACATCATTTTATTTCCATTTCCTGATGACACATGCTATTGAACAGTTTTTATGTGCTAATATGCCAAGCCTGTTTTTTTGTTGTGTTTGTTTGTTTTTTTCCCAAAGTGTCTATTAGGCTTTGGGTCCATTTTTTTAATCAGATTGTTGATTTTCTCATTGTCTATTTTTAAGAGTTTATTATGCATTTTGGGTTTTGGGTAAGAGTCCTCTATCAGATGGGTCTTTTACATTTTTTTTCTTCCAATTGTTATGTTTGTCTTCTGACTTTCTTGATGTTACTTTGAGCAGAGCAGAAGTTTTTTTTTTTATCATTTCAATAAAGTCAAGCTTATCAATTATTTCTTCCATGGATCATGCCTTTACTCTTGTGTATAAAAGGTTATAATCAGACCCGAGGTTATCTAAAAATTCTCCCATGTTATCTTCTAGGAGTTTAATCACTTTGCATTTACATTTAAGTCTAAGGTCTGTTTACATGATTACTTCACTGTATATTTTTTGAAAAAATTTTCAGTGTTTCCTGTAGGCTTTATCATGTATATCTTAATTTTTCTTCTCTTTTTGAAAGGTTGGCTGACTATAGGATTCCTGGTAGATATTTTTGTTTTTCTTGTTTTTAAACATTTTGAATGTATTATTCCACTAACTTTAGTCTGCATTATTTCTGATACATTTCTCTGAAGTTCTATTCCTGTTTCTTCAATATGTTTTGTGTGTGCGTTCAACTTGAATCACCTCTTTAGATCTCTTCAGGTTCATTAATTCTTTATTCTTCAGGTAAAATCTACTGATAAATACTTCTAGTGATTTAAAAAACATTCAATTATTGTACTTCTTAACTCCAGAATTTTCATTTGGTTAGCTTTTAAAATTTTTCATCTTTACATTAATATTCTTTCTTTAATATGATGTTGCTATACCTTCTTTTGCTGCCTTCACCATGCTTTTATCTAACTCGATGAACACATTTATAATGTCTGCCTTGATTTTGTGATTGTTAAATCTGTTCATTGTTGTTGGCTGCATTTGTTTCTGGTGTATGAGTTGTAATTTCTTTTTCTTTGTTTTTTTTTTTTTAAACTGGGTTTGTTAACTAATATGTTGAAATATCACTGGGTAGTTTTCCGGTGGACTATCTACTTTTAGTAGCCTGTTTATTATTTATTTATTTATTTATTTATTTATTTATTTATTTATTTATTTATTGTGAATGACTGGATTATTATGGTGAACATTACCCACCACCACCCAGTCCCCAGTTTTAAATCTCCTGTTGTTCCTCACAGAAAGGCAGAGAATTGGATATGCCCAGAATGCTCTAAAGAGGGTTGTATTTGTAGAACTCACTTCTTCTGGCCCTGCTCAAGTACTGAATAACTAATTACCTCTAATTGTTCTATTGTTTTCAACAGTGTCATGGGGCTTAAATTGTTCTAGGAATTAATCTAACCAAATTGTAGCTCCTTTGAATAAATGATTTTTGAGGACTGTGTTCAATATTTGTTCTGGACTAGATAGTCTCCTCCCCCTGTCTTATTCCCCAATTCTTGCCTGCAAACTAACTGGCCCACAATCCAGGCTGCATCTTCATAATGTTCAGGGATCTCCTCATGTATTCCTTCTACCACAGCCTCATTGTTCTCCACTGTCACCAGACACTTCAAATTCTCTGTACTCTGCTGCAAATGAGACCATTTCTTTTGGGAAAAGATTAGGAACTACTGACTTTATGACCTCCTTAAGCTCCTATAAGGGAAAAATTCCTGAGGCTGAGGCTCTTTGGACAGTGACAAGCATTTTCTTCCAGTGACAACCCTTCTACAGGAGCTAAGTGTTCATTGCAGGGGATCAGGTACCTGAACTTTTCCTGGCTTGTCTCTTCTGGAATGAAACCACTGTCTCAATAGCCAGAGTGAGTTGCAATAGTTGTCCCCACTATTTATTGTAAAACACACATGAGACACAATCTCTTTTTCATCTGTAGGAATAGGTGGGAGAAAGGAACCACCATCTATCTGCTGTACTTGTCTGAAACATAGCCTCAGCAAGAGCAACTGAGGATAGTTGGGCATGGTGGTGCATCCCTATAATACTTGAGAGGCTAAGATAGAAGCATTACAGTGAGACCAGCCTCAAACATGTTGTAAGACACTGTTTCAAAATTAATAAAAAATAAATAAAAAGGGCCGGGGGGTATAACTCAGAGGTAGAATGTCCCTGGGTTCAATCCATAGTACAAAAAAAAAAAAAGTAGTTTATAGCAGGATTAAAATCTTTGGAGTCCCGCTTCTCCCAAGAAGAAAGCTCCTCAACTGGAACTGGGGTTAGGGGGAATGCTGTGTCATTGGAAGAAGCAATCTGAGGTGGAGCTGCTACTTCAATGCTCTGGGAGAGGAAAGAAAGGGAATAGTCTTAGTTCAAATACCATAGAATATAACCTTTCTTAACAAACTTTCATGAGTAGATATCTTTTTTTTTAGGGTCCTTACATTAGGATCATCTCTATAGGCTTCCATTTCTGATGTTTTATTTTTGCAACAGCTTTTCTCAGGAGCAGCTCAGCAAAACTTCTCATAGTGTTCTCTTCACCAGTCTCCTTCTGAATGTCTCTTCTGTATATACAGGAAACTTTATTGTCAAGTAATTTTCAATTACCATAAAGGAATTGTTTGCAGAGATTTCAGCATGAGATACATTATTCACTTGGAAATTTCAGTGAGAATCTTTCTGGACATGGGAAAAGAATTTTTGAAAGTAGTTAATCAATATCATCTTTCCCTAAATACTTAAATTCTAATAATAGAAAGATAGCCACAAGGAAAATACAGTGCCACTCAATTTACTAAACTATAGCTATCTATGTGTGTGTGTATGTGTGTGTGTGTGCTTATGAACTAATTAATTATAGAAAAATAGATTAAGGGATTAGAAATGAGAGGAAATAAAAACAGTTTCTTATGATGTGCCCAAAGTTTATAATCTCTTTGCCAAGTTATGTAGTTGGATAATAGAAGTAAGCAAATCATCATTTTATAAATGCAAGTGAATTTGTAATTGCCTTGATAAGAGAGAGATCACCCTGAATTGAGAGTAAGCATACATTGGTTTTATTGCTAGCTCTGCAACTAACTGTCCCTGCTAATTTAGGCAGGTCTCATAATATTTATCTGCTTCCTTGTGTGTAAAATTAGATTAATTAAATCTGAATTACATACCATACAGAGTCATTGCAGGATTAAAAGCAATAATATAAACATACCATATAAATGCAAAGTGTCTACACATCATGTATTTAAGTAGAATCCATAAAAAGAAGAAACAAATCTTCATGAATTTCACATATGTTTATTGAGCATTCACTATTCTAGGCAGATAGCTTTCAGCGGGAAGAAATAAAATTCTCATGAAATTTATCTTTACTGCTGGAGACAAAAATAAGCAAATACATTCATAAGTGCAATTTAATTATACTTTTACATAACAAATATGCTTTTTAATTTTATTCCAAGTTTTATTTTAAGCAAAAATTAGTGTAAATACTCAAATTAACATATTTCTACAGTAAAGATTTCTCCGCCTTGAAAAATTATATAGGAAGGGACATTTCCTTAGACATACTTATCTAAAGATAGCATTACACAATTTGGAGTGGGTCATAGTTTAATTAGATCATTTATATTTATGTTGTGATGAAATAAAGTAATTAATTTATATAAAATTATAGCCTATCTATAATTCATACATATTTATAAGGTTTTAACAATGCTAGGACCCTGCTTGGCACAGTGAATAATTTCAGAACCTGTCTAGAGAAAGTCTTGCCCTACAATGATGGATGAAGTATCAAATGTCCCTCGTAGTAGAAATTTAAGAACCACAGCAATATAATATGACCAATGACAGCAGACCTTTTCCTGAAAGAAGCTTTTGATAATATAGAGCATGTAGGTAAGTATGAATATGCTGTACACTTGTGTATGTAGAAGCCACAGGACAAATACAGTTTAGGAAGCAAAGCATAATAATGATGATAATGTCCATAGATGTTTATATTTAGTTTTAGAGATGTTAGTATTTTTTTCAATTAAAGTGAAGCCTAAATGACCATTACCTGACTTGGGCCAATGATTCAATATACATAGGGCATGAGTTTCAAAAAGGAAGATTCTGAGAAACACATTGACTTTTGAGTTTACAAAATTTTATGAAATTCTATGTTCATTGGGTTGCTGTACAAAATATTATAGTTACCATTCTGTAATGATTTGACCTATTTTTTCAATCTCCAGATAAAGATAAGAACACTGCATTCTTATATATCAAGTAAATAATACTTATTGGAGATGTTTTAAACATATTTAAAATTTCAAAATAAAGGGTTGTGCTTCCCCTGGGATAATTAATATTGTCCAAGGAATTGAAGGAAAATTAGTTATATCAAGTCAATATATTGGAAATTATTTGAAATTATAAAAATAGTTTTTCCCAGTCTCAGGATATTGTGTATTATAAGAGGCTTAAATATTATTAAGTGCTATTATCGGTAGGTAGTGACGGAAAGCTTCACAGAATATAAATTCCAAAACTAGGGAACACTTTTGTATACTAAAATGTACAAAAAGCTCAAAAGAAGATACAAAATGTTTCAGCTTCTGAAGAATAATATTTTATTGGCATTTTGGGGACAACTACACACAAACTCCAACACATGATGCAAAAAAAGCTAAATTCTAAATGCATCTGAAATACATAAAAACCTCAACAGAATGTGATTCTTCCTCTTAAATATTAATGATGGCTGCCTACTTAACATCAAGCTCCTATCTTTATAGCTAGTTGGTTCACTGAAAGTTGAAGAGTCCTACTTGCAACTACTTTGGTCTTTCTGTTGGTAAATAAATGAACTTTTATTTCTGAAATAACTGATTAGACCTTGCCACATTTGCACAATATTCTGCTAGGAAAGTGTAAGTGAATGGTTGTAAAGTTTCTTTTTCTAAAAGTTAAAAAAAGAGTAATTTTCCATCTGTAAAGAGTTGGATCTGAAATAAAACT
Source organism: Graphiurus murinus (assembly GCA_004027655.1). Lineage (NCBI taxonomy): Eukaryota > Metazoa > Chordata > Mammalia > Rodentia > Gliridae > Graphiurus > Graphiurus murinus. The sequence continues at coordinate 47,727 of PVLC010009747.1, forward strand.
TATTCTCCATTCAAAATGTGCCCACCTACTAGAAAGGCATACTTTTATCCATTGAGAAAAAGTTAAACCACACAAATCAAGTGCAGACCATGTTCCAGTTCCAAGCATATATTATGGGATATGAGCAGCACAGGAAGGAACCTTGGAAAATAAAAGGGACTCTGGAGGCTCATGCCCAAAGACGTTTTCAATCACACTTTAAAATTAAGTGTCTCAAATCAGGATTTAATTTACAGTTTAAGATTTAATAACACAGTCATTGCATGTTAATTAAACAGCAATGGATCATTTACCAACCTGTTTAATGAGGTGTAACAACTATTGCATATAAAACATACCGACATTATTATTACATTGCCATTAAACTTCAATAAATCTGTTTGAATAATTATTGGTATTTAAGTACTATAAAATTGCTAATATAACTGGGCATACCTATTTATATTTAATAAAACAGAATTTTATTGTAGGAATAATTAAATTCCCAGGACTTCATTTCTATTTTTGTTTGGCGAACAAATCCTCTCTGAAACTGTGGAAACTGTAGCTCCACTCAATGAAGAATTGAAGAGGGAAGAATTCAGCCCATATTGAAGGAAACATCCTGGTCATTAGTTTTAGAATCTCCCCTTTCTTTGGGGGCAATGCTTGCTTTCTTTTAATTAATAAAGAAAATTGAAAGAGTCGTTCCTCCTCTATTCATCTGACATGTGGATCATAAATTCGTATGATAGCTCCCTTCTTTTCATACAGGGTAGATTATAGAGACACTGCCTAGGAATATGACTTGGTTTAAGGTGCAAAAAGGCAGTAATCTTTATGTTGGGAGGGATTGGGTAGCTAGCAAGGAGTAAAGCATCCTATCGACTGAAGTAAAAATAATGTAATTTGTTTGGCATACCTATCACTAGGTTGTCCTCATTAGCAGGAAGGTGTGATGCCATAGAGAACTAATCTACTCTGAAAAACAAGCAATTCCAATGTTGTAAGGCCACAAGCAATTTCAAAGGTAAAGGTCGGTGGGTGGCCAGAGAGCAAAAGAAGTTTAGCAAGACTGTGGGACTGTAAAGTTGCATACAGGATAATTCTAAATATCAAAGACATGAAACATTAGATTTACTAATATTAAAATTTTGGATGAGTATATATAATATATAAATTGAACTTTGAATATAAATACATATTACATATGTGTATATTTAATATTATAAATTAAACTTTGAATATAAAAATATATTACATATATGTATATATAGTATGTAAATTAAACTTTGAATATAAATACATATTACGTATATATTTATATATATAAACATATATATGTATATATAAATTTCTTTCATTGTCCAGAATTTTATTTAATTTCATTGATTTTTTAATTTATTTTGTGTAAAACCGAGGATCGAACCCAGGGGATACTACCTTTGAGCTACACCCCAGCTCTATGTTTTATTCTTTATTTTGAAACAGGGTCTCACTAAGTTGTGGAGGGCCTCACTAACTAGCTGAGGCCGGCTGCAAACCAGCCATCCTCCTGTCTCAGCCTCCCAGGTACTGGGATTACAAATGTGTGCCATTTCTGCCAAAATTTTAAATAAAAATCTGCTGTAGTAATAAAAGAATAGGTGATTCCTTTTTATGGAAAGCCGATAATAAGGACTGGAGATAGAAACGAGGTTAGGAATTCAGGGGAAGCTGGATATTAGGCTAAATGCTGGAGGGGAAAATCGAAATAAGAAAACAGAAGTTTCCTGGATAAGAAATGTGGGGAAAAAAAAGAGTGCTATGTGGAGTAGGAATGTGAATTATGCTGTAGGGAGTAGAGGTTGGTTAAGAAGACTGAGTAAACTAAGTCATTTCAAAGCAAAACAAAATTTGAAGAGATTATCCATGAAAAGGTGTCGACATAATTAAAAAATCATAATCGCTTTGAAAGCAAGAATTTTGCAAGTAGATAAAAAGTCTGAACCAGATACTGTGCTACATACTTGTAATCCCAATACTTGGGGAGTTGAAACAAGAGGATTGCAGATTCAAGGTCAGCCGCAGCAGTGTAGTGAAGCCCTCAGCAACATAGTTAGACTGTTTTAAATTACAAAATAAAACTGAGCTGTAGTTGTAGCTAGGAGGTAGAATGCCTCCGGGTTCAATTCCCAGTTTAAAAAAAAAATAAGAATGGTCCAGACACAATGAGATTGTTATTAAATATCTTATTATTAAGCAAAAAAGAATTTATATTTTCTATTAAAAGAAACCTTGAGCCATGGATAGATTTCAAGTAAGGAAATGATGAGGTAGCTTAGAAGTATGAATGTTAGGTAGAAAAGAGGTATCGGGAAAAATTCATAGAAATATAGTTTTTAGCCTTTTTTAAAAAAAAAATCCGGAGAGTGTTGTCCACCCCTTGAAAAGAAAATTTTGGTTCAGCCCAAGAGAAACTACAGCCCAGCTATAGCCCAGCCCACCGCCCACCGGAGATGTACCAGCACACACCTGGAAAGAGGAGGAGCCAAAATCTCACCTGGAACTCAACCTATGAAAATCTTGGAAACTGAGAGTGAGGGGCTGGAAGGACCCCGCCCTCTCCTATACCCCCTGGAATCCACGTGTCTCTCGCTCTCTTGGACTCCTGCCCGGGATCAGAAAAGATGCCATAAGAATCGGTGGTCGGGAATTTCTTTCTGCACTCCCCGTCTTTTCCTACACCCCAGTTTTCCTCTCCCTGACCTGTTCCTGAAGAATAAATCTGCCAGATGTTGCTGTGATTGATATGTGTTAAAATTCTTTTTTTCACAATATCAAAGAACCTGGATTATTTTATTTTATTTTGGGGTACAGTCCGAAAACCCCATCACAGAAATGCCATGTCAAAAATGACCTCCTATGTATATTATTATTCATTATCAACATATGGGTTGTAATTCATAAGACCCCAACAGTAATTTGCATCTTCATTTCCTTGTACGGTTAATTAATTTCTGCAAACAGGTCAAACTATGCCTTTTTCTCAAATTAGCCTATTCAGACTTCTTGTCATAGTATACTCTTGCTAGTTTGTACACTGTTAAGACCTACTTTTATCCTTTCAAAGATAAAATTTCCTCAGATCCCTGAGGAAAGCCTTCACAAAGATTCCCCCAAGATAGGCGTTGCACTTGTTAATTAAGCTCAATGTTTCCATTAAGCCTACCTAGAGCAGACAATTGAAATATTATCTTTTAGGAGTTATGGAATAAAGAAACCATAGCAGATTCTAATATAAATACCGAAAAAGAAAACACTGGAGGAATTATAAAGATGGCCCTTATTATAGCAGAGGACCAAGGAAAAAAATGAATATTCTGATTATATGATGTAGGTTCTTTATCTTCTATAAAAAGATATGAACAACTATTAACAAAGGGCAGGCTGTAATCAAGCCATCAAATATGCTCATGTCTAAGAAAGTTCTTTTGGAACCTGTACCATCTGTATGAAGCAGATCAAACAAATAAATTCTTAGATAATATAGAGCACTGGGATGAAAGGTAACTTTGAGGGGCAGAGATACTACCTCAGCCAAATAATGCCAGTATTATTTGTGAAGAAACACATCAGAGAAGGGATAGAGAGGCAAATAAGAGTAATAAAATTTCTTCATGTAAGAAGTTTGTGTTTTCTCTGGAAGAAAGTTAATATTTACTCTCTAGCATGTTTAACTAGTTAGGATAAAAAGAGTCTTGATTATGATTGTTGTATAAAATTAACTAGATTCTGACACATCACTCCCTATTTCACAGGATCAAAATTCAACAATTTCCATAACAAACCTAGTGGTCCCTTTGACTTAAAAGAGGCCTCAATGCAACTGGCGAAAGAAAAGATAGCTATATGTGCAACATTTTAAAGGTGCAAGAATATCAAGATTCCTATCTCATATGGAACGAATTGATGTTTACTTAAGGAGGAAAATGATGACTTTAAATCAGAGAGGGGTGGGGACATTACCGTAAAAAAGAAATAATGAGAAAATTCAAACGCCATTCATTATGGTATGGTAAGTATATGCTCTGAAGAGCTACTCTGCTCTAAGCATATTTGATGACAGGTAACATTTATAAGAGGAAGCCACACAACCAAAGCCAGACTAAAAAGGATTTATATTTTCATGCACATGAAAACCAAAGAGATGAAAGGAGCTGCAGGGGGTAGCAGATGGGAGTTTAACTCTTGAGGAATAATATTCAAGGAAGTTACTAAAAAGAGAGGGTAAAAGAGAGTGTCGAATAGCTATACATAAATGTTATATAAATTAGAAAATGTTTCTACCTTTAAAAATAAGTTTGATGGGAAGTTGGGTAGAGACTTTCATAAGTAAAAAAAAAATGTCATATTTTGGAATAATTATAAGACTTGAAGTCTTTATTCTATGAAATACATAACTGTGGACTGTTCAGAATGTCTCTGGTCAGTGGGTAAATAAATCATCATTACACGTAACTCAGGTTTATATGGAATGTATATTCCAGTAAGTAAGGAAAGAAAAACACAGCAATGGACTGTAGCACATTCTGAACAACCATGGAGTCATTAGATAGGGGGGAAGTAAACCAGATGAGAAGAGAACATCAAAAAAGCAAATAAGTCTTCTATAAAAATAAGCAAAATACATTAGTAAATTTAATAAGTTATTGATTTTAAAAGAAAGTAAATATTATTATGTGTGGCTTAAAATACAGGTGAAGCAGGGTGTGGTGGCATATACCTATGACCCCTGTACTTGGGAGTCTGAGAAAGGATGATAAAAGGTATGAATCCAGCCTCAGCAATTTAGTGAGGCCCTGTTTCTAAACAAAAAATAAAAAATAGGGCTGAGGTGTAGCTCAGAGGTAGAATGCCCCTGAATTGAATCCCCAGCATCACAAAAATAAATAAGTAAATCAATTACTCAATAAAAATTTAAAATTCAGGTCAAGCAAGTCACGGTTGGGGAAGAATGATTAATAGGTAATGATATAAGGACATCAATTGCATGTCTTTACATTTTTTGTATATTGAAAAACTATAAAAGTAATTTGAAACTGTTTAAGAAGTAAGGGAAAAGCTGGGCGTGGTGGCGCATGCTTGTAATCCCAGCATTTGGGAGGCTGAGACCGGAGGATCTGGGTTCGCGGCCAGCCTCAGCTACCTAGTGAGGCACTCCGCAACTTAGTGAGACTCGGTTTCAAAATAAAGAATAAAAAATAGGGCTGGGGGTATAGCTCGGAGGTAGAATGCCCCTGAGTTCAATCCCCAGTACCGCAAAAAAAAAAAAAAAAAA
>PVLC010009748.1:0-16679 GCA_004027655.1 Graphiurus murinus
AAAATAGGGCTGGTGGTATAGTTTGAAGGTAGAATGCCCTGGGTAACACACACGCACACACACACACACACACACACACAAACACACACAAACACACACACAAGTCAGTGTTAAAATCCAGCAGAGCAGCCGGGCGTGGTGGCACACGCTTGTAATCCCAGCATTCGGGAGGCTGAGACCAGAGGATCCGGGTTTGCGGCCAGCCTCAGCTACCTAGTGAGGCCCTCTGCAACTTAGTGAGACCCTGTTTCAAAATAAAGAATAAAAAGTAGGGCTGGGGGTATAGCTCGGAGGTAGAATACCCCTGAGTTCAATCCCCAGTACCGCAAAAAAAAAAAAAAAAAAAAAAAAAAAAATCCAGCAAAGCTACACCAGGCCCAGTCTCAAGAACAGGATAATTACGTAGCCATGCCAAGCAAAGGCCTCACCTCTGGCCTGATATACTCAACATCTCCATCTCCTTTCCCATCAAAACTTTACACTACCTTATACAGTTTTAAGCTGACATCAAAAAATTGTCATGAATTTAAATATTAACTAAGGATGTTATTGCTTAGTTTATTGTAAATATTTAAGATAAAAGTATTACATCAATCTTTTTTTAAAAAAATGTACAGGCTAATGTATATTTTTGTTCAGAAAAATTCTATCCCACTTTGCCATGGAATTAAACTATCAAGGTACCCTCAGACAGGGTTATTATTTGGGCTGTAAATTAATTTAAATTTTCAATTTAAAATACAATTTAAAAATTATGAGCCAGTATGGTGGTATTTGCTGGTAATTCCAGGTACTTAGGAGGCTGAGGCAGGAAAATCACAAGTTTTGTTTTTTTGTTTTTTTGTTTTTTTTTCCATACTGGGGATTGAACTCAGGGGCATTCTACCTCCGAGCTATACCTCCAGCCCTATTTTTTTTTTATTCTTTATTTTGAAACAGGGTCTCACTAAGTTGCGGAGTGCCTCACTAGGTAGCTGAGGCTGGCCGCAAACCTGGATCCTCTGGTCTCAGCCTCCCAAATGCTGGGATTACAAGAGTGCACCACCACGCCCGGCTGAAAATCACAAGTTTGAGGCCAGCCTGGGAAATTTAGAGAAACCCTATCTCAAAATAAAAAATAAAAAAGGTCTGGAGTAAGCTGGGCGTGGTGGCACATGCGTGTAATCCCAGCATTTGGAAGGCTGAGACCGGAGGATCTGGGTTCGTGGCCAACCTCAGTTGCTTAGTGAGGCCCTCCCCAACTTAGTGAGATCCTGTTTCAAAATAAAGAATAAAAAAAAAAAAAATAGGGCTAAGGGTGTAGCTCAGAGGTAGAATGCCCCTGGGTTCAATCCCCAGTACCACAAAACAAACAAACAAAAAAACGGTCTGGAGTTGTAGTTCAGTGGTAGAGCACCCCTGAGTTCCGTATTGAAAAAAATTGAGAGAAAGAAAGTTAGCTAGTTAATTACATAATAACTGATAAAAATTATTTGCTAGGCTATAATAAAACATATTTACTTCATTTTCAGTCATTAAAACATTTCCCTAGCCAGGCGTGGTGGTGCATGCCTGTAATCCCAGTACTTGGGAGGCTGAGACAGGAGGATCACAGGTTTGAGGACAGTCTCAGCAAGTAGTGAGACTCTCACCTACCTAGGAAGACCCTGTTCCCAAATTAAAAAAAAAAATAGGGCTAGGGGTGTAGCTCAGAGGTAGAATGTCCCAGTGCCAACAAAGCAAAACAAAACAAAAAAACTACTTCTTGAAGATTTATCTAATTTATCCAATAAGTTTGGATAAATTACATATAACATAATAGCAGCAAGAAATTATCATCAGAAGGACATCCAAACAGTATAATGAGGCAGGTGCAGTGGGACATGCCCCCAGTACTTGGGAGGCTGAGATAGGAGGATCGTAGGTCCATGGCCAGCCTCAGCAACTTGGCGAGACCCTCTGCAACTTAGTGAGTCCCTGTTTCAAATAAAAAGTAAAATAGGGCTGGGAGTGTAGCTCAGAGGTGGAATGTCCCTGGGTTCCATCCCCAGCACTAAATTAAATAAATAAGTAAATAAATAAATAAATATTGAAAATTAGCATAATGAACATTCATTAATTAGATTTCACCAATTGTCAAATGTCATAAATACTACATTTGCTTTATCACTATAATCCATGTGGGTTGGCCACAGTCCTAGCAGACCATAATGCTTTCTGAGATTTCTATCTTGTTGACCCTTTCATCACAGAGTATCCTGGTAGATTGGCTAGGAATATAGCTCAGATGTAGGACCTGTGTTCAATCCCCAGTAACACACACACACACACACACACACACACACACACACACACACACACACATCTTGTTAGGTCTTTGCCCTGAGAAACTCTGTCATATTAATTTCCCATTAGAATGGCTGCTGGTATGGTGTCTTTAAAGATAATGCAGACCTGACGTGCCACTTGCTTTTATAACTTGGATCTGGGATTTTTATGGTATATGAAAATCATGAGAACTCAGCACTAACTGAATTGGTCATTAATTCTTGTCAGGTATGTTGTTGGGATGTAATTAGAATTGGCTTCTAAGAGAAGGGAGGGATTAGGGCTCCTTGGAAGAAGTGAGATAGATTAATCCCAGGATGAAGAAAAAGGCAGCCACGGCAGTAAAGTTAAACAGTATATGGTGCCCTTCCATGACTGGAGGATTGAGATAGAAAATTTAAGCCGTAGTAGGATATATATAACATCTCAAGACCAGGAAAAGGGAGGGAAGGGGAAGGGAAAGGGGAAAAATATAGTGTGATAAACAAGTACATAAACTAAGGTTTCAGGTGCCAAACATACAGAAGGACGTAGAACACTAAATGAGATTACTATTGGAGTATCTACACCTAAGTTAAAAACAAATTAGCATCAGGCAAATAGCATAGCTTTAGAGTAAAAAAAAACAAAAAACAAAAAAAACCAGTAGTCCAGTCCACATTTTATGGTTCCTTCTCTCTTTTAAAGAAAAGAGAGGTAGAGTGTGAACTGGAGAGTAAGTATTTATCTATACACTTTGACCAACAAGGGCTCCAAACAACAGATACTTCAGAGAGGGAGTTAGTTCTACTGGGAAGAGGGAAAGAGTAGTTAACAGTATGGAGAGAATCATGTTTTTTGTGGTACTGGGGATTGAACCCAGAGGCATTCTACCTTCAAGCTACACCCCCAGCCTTTTTTTTTTTTTTTTTTTTTTTTTTTTTTTTTTTTTTTTTTTTTTTTTTTTTTTTTGCGGTACTGGGGATTGAACTCAGGGGCATTCTACCTCCGAGCTACACCCCCAGCCCTATTTTTTATTCTTTATTTTGAAACCGAGTCTCACCAAGTTGTGGAGTGCCTCACTAGGTAGCTGAGGCTGGCAGAGAACCCGGATCCTCCGGTCTTAGCCTCCTGAATGCTGAGATTACAAGCGTGCGCCACCACGCCCGGCTGCTGATTTTATTCTTATTTGGAAACAGGGTCTCACTAGTTTGATATGAGTCTCACTACTTGCTGAGGCTGTCCTCAAATCTGTGATCCAGCTATCTCAGCCTCCCAAATACTGGAATTACAAGCGTGCACCACCATGTCTGGCATATATTTTATGGTGGTTATTTCTTGGAAATATTCATTCATTCATTTTGTGGTACTGGGTATTGAACCCAGGGATATTCTACCTCCAAGCTACCTTTTTATTTTTAGTTCTCGCTAAAATACTGAGAGTCTTGCTACATTGCTAAGGCTGTCCTTGAACCTGCGATCCTCCTGTCTCAGCCTCCCAAATCCTGGAATTATAGTTCTGTGCCTGGCTTCTTGGAAATTTTTAATGAAGGATAAACCCCAAGAGACCACAAAAGCTGTCACCACACTTCCTCCCCCACCTTCTCCCCTACTCCACCTACACAGAAGAACTACCTCTGTTCTAACTATCCTAAGTCCCCACAAAAGGCCCCCAAACAGTATTTTTTTTTTTCTTAAAAATATTCTCCACATTGGGCCTGGTGATTTTTTCGTGTTAAATGTAATCCCTTGCCTGGCGTGGTGGCCCACGCTTGTAATCACAGTACTTGAGAGGCTGAGACCGGAGGATCCAGGTTTTCGGGCAGCCTCAGCTACTTAGTAAGGCTCTCTGCAACTTAGTGAGACCCTGTTTCAAAATAAAGAATAAAAATAGTACTAGGGGTGTAGCACAGAGGTAGAATGCCTCTGGGTTCAATCCCCAGTACTGAAAAAAAAAAAAAAATGCAATCCCTCAAACCCGGGGTGGTAGTGCATGCCTGTAATCCCCATACTTGGAGGCTGACAGGAGGATTGCAGGTTTGCTGCCAGCCTTAGCAACCTCATGAGGCCCTCCACAACTTAGACCCTGTTTCAAAATAAAAAATAAAATAGGGGGGCTAGGGTGTAGCTCAGAGGTAGAATGCCTCTGGTTCAATCCTCCATACCACACACACACACACACACACACACACACACACACACACACACAAGCAATCCCTCAAAAACTTTTTCTATTCTCTAAATTATTTCTATTTAATTAAGTATAAACCTGAATTATTTAATTGTTTCAATAACAGTATATATGGAATTCTAAATCATAACTCAATTTGTCAGCTTGAGAGCTTTTTATTTATTTATTTATTTATTTATTTATTTATTTATTTATTTATTTATTTATTTGCGATACTGGGGATTGAACCCACGGGCATTCTACCTCCAGGCTACCCCCCCAGTCCTATTTTTTATTCTTTATTTTGAAACAGGGTCTCACTAAGTTTCAGAGGGCCTCACTAAGTAGCTGAGGCTGACTGTGAACCCGGATCCTCCTCAGCCTCCCAAGTATTGGGATTACAAGTGTGAGCCACCACGCCTGGCCTTGAGAGCTTTTTAGTTTAAGGTTTTCACAATATTTAGTCTGCAGGTCCATTGCTAAGTTTTGTGGGGTTTTCCCTCTTAATCCCATGATTTAACTTTCTGTTTAACTTAAACTTCAGGCTTGGGAACTATTGTTTCACATGCTTATAGCTAATCATTCATCATGCCTGAATGTCTTGGATTTGACCAAACATGCCCAGTTCTTTTAACAGTTTCTCGTAGGTCTAATTTCACAAGCCTTTAATCAGTTGCTGTTCTCTGAACACTCTCCAATTTTTTCTCTTTATACAGCATGGCATGTAAAACGAAATGCAGTTTGTTCCAACTGAAGCCCTGCCCAATGCCAAATAAAGCAAAAATAATTGCATCTCTCCCTTTTCACACATATGCCTTAATACAGTCCTATAAAGTTTTGTCTCTTATTTCATCATAGAGGAGACTCATTCAATTTAATGCCAAGCTTAATTGCTGGCTGTCACTTGGCTTCGTTTCATGTATGTCTTAGCTGGTTTTTCCACATATTTGTTGCAATTCAGTAGCCTAAGTTAAATGTTAAATTCATAAAAGAGTTTCATCCACATGCTTTTTCTAGATTGTCTCATGAACAATTGGTAGAAATGTGAATTTAGTGCTTGGGGTTTTGAAACTGAAGGTGTGAATGATCTGGAGTACTTTCATGGTGAAAACTGGAACAGAGGATTCAGATGGAGAGATTAGAAGATTAAAAAATAGGGCTGGAGGTGTAGCTTGGAGGTAGAATGCCCCTGGGTTCAATCCCCAGTACAGGAAAAAAAAAAAAAAAGATTGCTAATTACTCTAGAAGAATTAAACTGCCTTTGTTTACCTCTGTCAAGAGTTCTTTGGTTGTAAGCAATCGAACCAATTTCAGTTAACCTAAGCAAAGGGGAATTTGTTGGAAACTAGTAACTACCAAGAATGCTCCAAAAAGCAGGAATCTCAGTTATGAACTGAAGAAGTATTATCATCTACTGGTTGGGACCATTCTTTGGTTCTTCCCCAGTTATTCAGAGTTCTAGGCTCTGGACACCAGATGTGAGGCATGTGGAAGATTCTAACAATGATAGACACAACCATTGCCCTTCAGAACATCACAATCTTGGAAGAAAAGAGATACACAAATAATGAAATACAGACCAAGTGCTGCCAGGCATGGTGGTGCGCGCACACCTGTAATCCAGTACTTGGGAGGCTGAGACAGGCAGATCTCAAGTTTGAAGCTAGCCTCAGCAACTTAGTGAGGCTCTCAGTAACTTTGTAAGACCCTGTTTCCCAATTAAAAAAAAAAAAAAAGGTTGGGGGTATAGTTCAAAAGTAGAATGTCCCTGGGTTCTAGCCCTAGCACAACAAACAAACAAACAAACACAAAACAAAACAGAAAAAACAAGTATTAAACATGCTATAAGAAAAGTAAAATGTGCTAAAAGCTGACTTCCCAGTAGTCTCCTAATTACAGAGAAAAGTCATTCCCTCCCAACAACTCTCAGTCTAATTATGGTTGCTGATAAAGTGCATTTAGCCTAGTTTAACAATTTCCCATTTATCTTCTTGTTTAATTTCTCCACTCCAAATGCATGACATTTCCCATCTGGTAAATGACAAAATGAAAAGCATCAATCCTTAAAGATGCAATATGTGGTTTTACAAACACCTGGGCTACATACAAGTGTCCTGAGTGCTTATGCTTTACCCGTGCTCTAGGAAATTCTCATTTTCAGGGGTTGCCTCATTTGCAGCATTTTCTCAGATGTCCTTTTGCCCAGCACTTGCTACAGCAGTAGAATAACATGTTGGTATGTCACATTCTGATATGAGGTGATATCAAATAATTTACCTAAAATAACATACCAAGGTTATAAATTATTTATCTTTGTAAGTATACATATACACACAGATGTCTGTAAGGGATTTAAAAAATCAATTTCTCACATGCATTCCAACATGATTTCATGAGAGAGAAAGGGAAATTACAAATTAAAATTACAGCTGATGTGAAGAGTTATAAATAAAACCATAGCTTATTTTTTATGATCATTTCAGTTTGTGTTTATGGGGTTTTTGGTGTTACTGGGGATGAAATCCAGGGGCATTCTACCTCCAAGCTACACCCCTGTGGGGTCCTCTCGACGAAAAGGGGGCCCCTACCCCGATCTCCCTGGAGCGTCTACCCCGAGAGGGGGTTCCCCGTGGAAAAGGAAGGTCGCGCGGAAATGAACACAGGGCGGGGACTGAGAATCGGAGAACTCATCCGTTTATTACATGAGGGGCAAGGTGTTATATAGGGCAGAGCGAAGGGAGTGTCTTCTTGTAGGGCCAATCATCGTAGAGGTCATCTTGATCACGCCTCTTTGGCCTAATCCAAAAAGCTGATCCTATGAATGGCTTGTTCATGCTGAGGAGACATCCCTCGTCTAATCCTGGTCTCTGGTAAACAGTCTTAGGTCTCCACCCTCGCCACTCCCTCTCTGTGCCATCTTTGATGTATTTTCGGGGGGCGGGGGGGGGGGCTACCGCCTTCTCTCTGGGGATCTTTCCCCACACACCCCCAACCTTATTTAAGTTTTTATTTTGAAACATGGTCTCACTAAGTTGTGGAGGGCCTCACTAAATTGCTAAGGCTGGTCTTGAACCTGTGATCCTCCTGTCTCAGCCTCCTAAGTACTGGGATTACAAGCATGTGCCACCATGCCCGACTGTTTTTATGTTTTGAGTTCACTTTTATTTTGTTTTTTTTGTAGTACTGGGGATAGAATCTTGGGGCCTTCTACCTCCGAGCTATACCCCCCAGCCCTATTTTATTCTTTATTTTGAAACAGGGTCTCACTAAGTTGCAGAGGGCCTCACTAAGTAGTTGAGGCTGGCTGCAAACCTTCGATCCTCCTGTCTCAGCCTTCCAAGTACTGGGATTACAAGCATGTGCCACCATGCCCGGCTTGAGTTCACTTTTTAAAACTGTGCTGAGCCAGGCATGATGGTGCACATTTGGAATTCCAGTACTTGGAAGCCTGAGACAGGAAGATTACAGGTTCAAGACCAGCCTCAACAACTTAGTGAGGTGCTCAGCAACTTAGTGAGACTCTGTTGCCAAATAAAAAATAAAATAGGACTCGAGTTGTAGCTCAGACATAGAAGGCCCCTAGGTTTAATTCCCAGTACCACAAACAAACAAACTGTGCCAATGACCAAAGAGCTAAGAGGAAATTATGAATGAGCATATCAATATCTACATTACATAAAAACCAAGTGAGTCTTTGAGTGTTATTGTTAGTAGAATCCTAGCAAGTGAAGATAGTCAAATGAAAGCTCTCATTACATTAATTATATGAGAGGAAATCTACCAATTTTACATTTCCCTTTTATCAATAAAGTTTATTTATATCTTTTTTAATAGTGCATTTGTCTTATTAGTGTTATGAATAGGGTAGAGGTTGGGGAAGAAATGACATTTAAAAATTAGACTATGCCAGGTGAGGTGGTGTATACATATAATGCCAGCTACACAGGAGGCTGGGGTGGAGGATCAAGAGTTCAAGGCTAGCCTGGGCAACATAGAAAGACCCTTTCTCAAAAAAAAAAATTAGATAAGTTGTATTTCAGTGATGTTTACACAAATTTTATTATTCTTATATTCTTAAAATTACTAAACAGACACAAAAATATTTTTGTAATGTTATTTTCTTCATTTACCTATAAAATTGCTTTGTTATTCCTTCTCCTCTCCTCCTCCTTCTCCTCTTCCTCCTCCTCCTCCTCCTCCTCCTCCTCCTCCTCCTCCTCCTCCTCCTCCTCCTCCTCCTTCTCCTCCTTTTTGCATGCTGGGGATCAAATCCAGGGCCTTATGCATGCTAGGCAAGTGCTTTCTACTACTGAGCTGTACCCTAGCCCCATTTTTTTCTTCTTCTTCCCAAATATGGGTACCTTCATGGAAATACATCACATATCACCTATTATTTGTGATAATGTGTAATACGAATTAAGAAACACAGTTCCTTATAACTTCCAGGGTCTTTGGGGGTAGTTTCAAAACCATTGAATGTTGATGGATCTTGATAAGGTTCTTGAGATAGTCCAAGTTTTGTTGTTGATAGAGTTTTATCACTTTAAATTTCTTAGAAGTCCAGTGTGATGGCACACACTTGTAATCCCAGTACTTGGGAAGCTCCGACCATAGGACCTGGGTTCATGGCCAGCCTCAGCTACTTAGTGAGACTCTCTGCAACTTAGTGAGACCCTGTTTCAAAATAAAGAATAAAAAATAGAGCTGGGGGTGTAGTTCAGAGGTAGAATGCCCCTGGGTTCAATCCCCAGTACACACACAAAAAAAAATTTTTAGAGACTTAAAATCATTTCTTGGATACTTAAAATCCAGGCTAAACTGGGCATGGTGGCATATGCTTGTAATCCCAGTACTTGAGAGGCTCAGACAGGAGGATCACAGGGTCACAGTCAGCCTCAGCAACTTAGTGAGGCCCTCTACAACTTAGGGAGATCCTATTTCAAAATAAAAAAGAATAAAATAGTCGGGTGTGGTGTTGCATGCTTGTAATCTCAGTGTGTGGGAGGCAGATACAAGAGGATTGCAGGTTCAAAGGGAGCCCTAGCAACTTAGTGAGACCCTGTTTAAAAAAAAAAATCCAGGCTAATGTTGGAGTACCCTAAGCATTCATGAACATGTCATCTTGATTATTAGGTGGTATTTCCCATTCTCCTCTACTGAGGTCATTGTGGTAGTATTTGTATAGATGTGGTAATGCCTCCTTTTCGGACCAAGGCCAAATTCATCAGTTCTGTCAAAGTGACTAGTACAGTGACACTGATTCCTTGCATTCTCAAGGACTCAACAAGATCTTAGTGAAACTGGTTAGCTTTTCCTCTTTTATCACAGCCCTCCTTGTGTTAGAATCCTGGCCTGAGTATGGAGGTGCTAGAGTAGGAGAGAGATCTCCATGATAGACCCTCAGAGTTATTCTTTCCTTCACACATGGGCATGGTTGCCTGTTTGGAAATAATTCTGCATGGGCTTTGTGCATTTCTGCACATCTGGAGAGTGAAGCACTGACCGCCCTCTGTTTAGAACTATCTCTTCAAGGATGTTTGTATAGCAAACAGCCTTAGAATACAGAAATAGTGTCTCCTGAGCAAAGGGCAAGCAAGCTTATTGTCCACTATGACAGATCCAGGTCCCTGAGCTGAAGGAAGGTTCCTTTTCTGTAATGCAACCTATTGCAAGTACACATGTCATCTGATCTGGTTTTCTTTTTTATCTTTTTTTTTTTGTACTGGAGATTGAATTCTGGGGTGTTCTACTTCTGAGCTATACCCCCAGCCCTATTTTATTTTTATTTGGAAACAGGGTCTCACTAAGTTGCAGAGAGTCTCGCTAAATTGCTGAGGCTGGCTTGGTGATTGATGATTCTCTTGTTTCAGCCTCCCAAGTACTGAGATTACAGATGCACACCACCACACCTGACTATGCCCAGATCTTTTTATTTTATTTTTATTTTTTGTGATACTGGAGATTGAAGCCAGGAACATTCTTTTGTGTGTGTGTGTGTGTGGGGGGGTAACTGGGGATTCTGCCTGCAAGCTACACCCCCACCACCCTGATTTTATTTCTTTTTTTTTTTGCGGTACTGGGGATTGAACTCAAGGGCGTTCTACCTCCGAGCTATACCCCCCAGCCCTATTTTTTATTCTTTATTTTGAAACCAAGTCTCACCAAGTTGCGGAGTGCCTCACTAGGTAGCTGAGGCTGGCCGCGAACCCGGATCCTTCGGTCTCAGCCTCCCAAATGCTGGGATTACAAGTGTGCGCCACCACGCCCGGCTGATTTTATTTCTTATTTGGAAACAGGGTCTCACTAGGTTGATAAGAGTCTCACTACTTGCTGAAGCTGTCCTTGAACCTGTGATCCTCCTATCTTAGCCTCCCAAATACTGGAATTACAAGCATGTGCCACCATGCCCGGCTAGAAGCCAGGAATACTCTGCCTCTGAGCTATACCTCCAGTCTTATTTTATTTTATTTTTTTACTTTGAAACAGGGTCTTGCTAAGTTGCTGACAGCTTCACTAAGTTATTGAGGCTGACTTTGAACCTATAATCCTCCTATCTCAGCCTCCCAAGTACTGGGATTACAGGCATGAGTCACCATGCCAGACCTGCCCAACTTTTTTTAGCTTAAGTAGGGTAAAATTTCACATGTTCACAGGTCTTGATATTACCTTAAACCAAATGCATGAGCTTTGACTTTCCAAAAGCTTCTTAGTTTCTCTTATGATTCTACTAGCGGGTGAATTGGCTCCCTCAGTGCTTTGGATGTGCCTGTCTGTGGCCAAGTCCTCAAGCAAACAGAGCTCAGCCTCACTCTAGGGCTCCTACTACATGTTCCATAGGTGTAGGCGATGTCATTCTCATCATCAGGCGTTCTTCTCTCTGTGCTCATTAAACGATAGTGTCGTCACACAGGAGGCCTGCCCCTGGAGACCTACTCCTGCTTCCATTCTGCCACTTTATAGTCCACGTCTTCTCCAAGTGCTCCAACGGTTTTAGAACTTTTTCAGTTGCATGCAACAGAAACTCAGATATAATTATACAGTAAATACTGGCTAGTGACCAAAAAGCTAACGGAATGAACACAGTTGTTACTTGGTCTGCTTACTCTTATATTCCTATATTCTTAATTTCCTATATTAAAAATTAACAGGCGCACACTTGTAATCCCAATACTTGGGAGGCTGACCAGAGGATCGCAGGTTTGAGGTCAGCATGCAGTAACTTAGTGAGACTTTGTTTCAAAATAAAACCCATAAAACCAAAAAGGGCTGGGGGTGTACTTTAGTGGTAGTACTTCTCTGGGTTCAATTCCTAGTAACACACACACACACACACACACACACAAATTAATCTATAAAAGTTCTGGCTGAGTTTATTTTCTTGCTTGCAATGGGAACTTAAGTTCAGACATAAATGTAAAATGAAAACACTATTTGCAGCATGGCATGGTGGCACACGCTTGTAATCCCAGTACTTGGGAGGCTGAGACCAGAGCCAGCCTCAGCTACTTAGTGAGGCCCTTCACAATTTAGTGAGACCCTGTTTCAAAATAAAGAATAAAAATAGGCTGGGGTGTAGTTTGGAGGTAGAATACCCCTGGGTTCAATCCCCAGTACTGCAAAAAAACCAAAAAACACTATTTGCCAATAACCCTAATGATTCTTATCATTAGAATTCTTAAGAACTTCAGTGTATAAACAGGAGTCTAAGAGAATATTTACATTTTGGGAGCAATGCTAAAAGCAACTGACCTGAGGAGCCCATTATATTCCCTTTGTATTTCCTCTCAACCCTTTTTGCCTAAAGAGTAACTCAGAGTCCGGCATGGTTGTGTACAGCTCTAATCCCAGCTACTCGAGAGGCTGAGGCAGGAGGATCACAAGTTCCATGCCAGCCTGGCCAACTCAGTGAGACCCTGTCTCAAAAGAAAACAGAAGGTGGAATGATAGCTACCAAGGGCTTAATGAATAATGAACAAGTTCTGAAGACGAGTGGTGCTGATGGTCGCACAGCAATGTGACTGCACTCCACGCCACTGAATTATACACAAAGGTGGCCCAAATGGTACATTTTACCACAATAATAAAGAATATGTAATATAGCAGAGACTACTATCCCTGAGTATGTATCCATTCTTCCTTTTTCTTTTTCTTGTGTGTGTGTGTGTGTGTGTGTGTGTGTGTGTGTGTGTGTGTGTGTGGTACTGGGAATTGAACCCAGGGGCATTCTACTTCCAAGATACACACCCAGTCCTATTTTATTTTTTCTTTTGAAACTGGGTCTTGTAAGTTGCTGAGGGCCTTGTTAAGTTGCTGAGGTCAGCCTTGAACTTGGGATCCTCCTATTTCAGCCTCCCAAGTATTGGGATACAGAGGTGTGCCACCACACCTGGCTCCTTTTTCTCTTTTCTTTCTTTCTTTTTTTTTTTTTTTTTGTGTGTGTGTGGTACTGGAGATTGAACCCAGGAGCATTCTACCTCTGAGCTACACCCCCAGCCCTATTTTATTTTTGAAACAGGGTCTACTAAGTTGTGGAGGGCCTCGCTAAATTGCTAAGGCTGGCTGCAAACCTGTGATCCTCCCATCTCAGCCTCCCAAGTACTGGGATTCCAAGGGTGAACCACCATGCCTGGCTTTTTTTTTTTTAATCATAGATCCTGTCCCCACTCTACGTGATGGGTGGGCACGTGGCTGTGCAGTCAGAGATTTTTTCCTAGCTTCCTGTGAAGCTCATTGTTGCCATTTGAACTAGATTTTGACCAATAAAATATGAGTGCAAGTTAGCAAGGTAATGTCTGTTTCAATGTGCTTGAAAATGAAATTTCTTATCCTTACGCTTTTGCTTTACTCATGAGCTGGAATGTGGATGAGGGGCTGGTGAGGTACCTCAACCCATGTGCTTGAAGACAGCTGAAATGGTTGTCTTTGACTCAGACATGGGTTCATATGCTGAGGATAGTAGAGGCACATTGTCACCTGGGTCCCTGGATGAAATCATGGAGCAGAATCTATCTTAACCAGACTATTACAGGAGGGAAAAATAAACGTATATCCTATTTAAAACAATGATGCAGGACCTTAGCCTAAATATGAACAGTGAATAATAAATTAGCATTTACATATATGAATTAATTGATTTTACCCTAACATCTGCCTTATGATCTAGTACTGTTATTATCTTCATTCTATGAATGAGACACTTAAACCACAGAGTGGGTTAAGTAATTGGACAAAAATAATGCAGCTAGTAAATGGTAGCACTAGAAATTTCAAAGTACCTTGTATCAATTAATTTTATTATATTCCTGGAGAGAATTTGAAATGCTTTGGGGGACTGAAAATGGAGGAATTCTTGTCTCACCATGCAATAGCTTTCCACTTGTTCAGTTTCATGTCTAGTACCTCACAGGAAAATGGATCGACACAATTGTTGATTTTATTTTTTGCATTATACATATATATGTGTGTCTGTGCATGTGTGTGGGGGGTGGGGGGTGCTGGGGATTGAACACAGGGGTATTCTAACTCTTTTTTTTGGTACTGGGGATTGAACTCAGGGGCATTCTACCTCCGAACTACACCCCCAGCCCTATTTTTTATTCTTTATTTTGAAACTGAGTCTCACTAAGTTGCGGAGTGCCTCACTAGGTAGCTGAGGCTGGCCGCGAACCCGGATCCTCTGGTCTCAGCCTCCCGAATGCTGGGATTACAAGCGTCCACCACCACGCCCGGCTGGTATTCTACCTCTGAGCTCCACCCCCAGCCCTATTTTATTTTTATTTTGAAACAGTGTCTTGCTAGGTTGTTGAGAGTCTTGCTACTTGAAGTTGTCCTTGAACCTGTGATCCTCCTGTCTCAATCTCTCAAGTACTGGGAATATAGCCCTGTACCACCACATCCAGCTACAAAAAGGACATTTTAACACCAAAATAAGTAGAAAACTCATGAGGATGAAAAAAAGGAAATGTCATTAAACTGGACAGATTTACCTCTATGAAAACATAACTCCATGCATTGGCCCCACTTTCTCTGAATTTACGAATGACTGGGAGAAAACTTCACATAAAGAGACACCATTCTGAGGAAGAACAAGTGAGTGTTTTTGCCAAACGTTTTCTACCAACATTCAGCGCTTGGATTCTGTCACTTTCCACCAAGTGGCAGCAGCCTCTGACAAGTCACTCAGAAGGTGTGTTTTGCCAGGTGTGGTGGTGCACACTTGTAATCCCAGTACTTTGGAGGCAGAGACTAGAGGATCCGGGTTCACAGCCAGCCTCAGCTACTTAGTGAGGCTCTCTGCAACTTAGTGAGACCCTGTTTCAAAATAAAAAATTAAAAATAGGACTGGAGGTGTAGCTCGGAGGCAGAATGCCACTGGGTTCAGTCCCCAGTACCGAAAAGAAAAGAAAAGAAAAAGGTATGTTTTCTCTAGGTATACCTGAACACCAGTTATCACATTTGAAAGTCATGTGTGAGTCTGCATAGCTTATGCGTCTTTAGTGAGAAGGCAGTATTAACTGTTCCAAGATATTACTTGTCACATCTAACTTCTTATAGTGTATTTCATAGAACTGAATTCACATACTTGCACCTTGTAAAGCTTCTACAAATACATGGTGTGTGTGTGTGTGTGTGTGTGTGTGTGTGTGTGTGTGTGTATGTTACTGGGGATTGGACCCAGGGCATCTACCTCTGAGCTATGCCCTCAACCTTCTGTCTCAGCCTCCCACATATTGGGATTACAGGAATGGCCACAATGCCCAGTACCTTTTTTTTTTTTTTTTTTTTTTTTTTTTTTAAATATACTACACTTACAGCCCCAAATACCTATTTTGAGAATAAAATAAAAAAGGTGATTTTATGGTTTGTAAAATTTCTCTATCCTCCCTGTCCCAGAATCTTTGCCTAGATAGGTTGCCACTGTGAAATCTAGCAGGAAAATGGTTAGATTTGAAATTACTGTTTATGTTGCTCTCTACCCAGGAACATTTTTAAAAAAAAAGTTTCTCATTCTCCTGTAGAGGCAAAAACATTTTTTAAAATTCTCCTACTAGCTTTTTGAGATGTATATTAATTTGGTAAGCTTGTGCTGAATATGGAAATGCCATGTTAGGCCAAGGAAGTATCAGAAAAAATTATTACTTCAAAAAGGTAATTTAAACTGGGTGCGGTGGTGCTCCCCGGCAATCCAAGTACATGGGAGGCTCAGACAGGAGGATTGCAGGTTTGAAAATAGTTGGAGCAACCGGAGAGACACTATCTAAAAAAAAAAAAGTAAAAGGGGTCAGGGATATAGCTCAGAGGTAGAACGCCCCTAGGTTCAATCCCCAGTACTACCAAACAGAAAAAATAAATAAATAAAAAGAGAGAGAAAGAAAGAAAGAAAAATGAATGAATCCACTGTGAAAAGAAAGTAGAATTCTGAGGGCAAAGATAAAAAGTGTTAGCTGGGCATGGTGGTGCATACCTGTACAGAATCCTAGTACTTGGAAGGCTGAGGAAAGGAGGATCATATGTTCAAGGCCAACCTCAGCAATTTAGTGAGGCTCTCAGTAACTTAGCAAGACCCTGTTTCAAAATAAAAATAAACAGGGCTGAGGGATTAGCTTGGAGGTAGACTGCCCCTGGGTTAATTCCCCAGTATACGCATGCACATGCATGTGTACACATACATACACACACACACACACACACACACACACACACACTGCAGTCTTCTTGCTAAATTTCTGATTGAGTCTCTCACTCTAATGGATGCCTGCTGTACTCTATGCAACTCCTTTTCTAGACCTTTCTCATTGTCAAACATTTTAGAACTATAGACAAATTTACTTCTTAAGGCATTTTGTGGCATCCAGAAGTCCCCCAGTGGCCAAATACTATACCTCAAAACAAAACAAAACACACAAAAAATACCTTTTGCTGTTTCTAGAGTGTTAGGTGTGAAGTGTGCTTATGTTTTTCAACTTTGAAATTTACCAAAAAATAAGATGGATTAATGGATGAATAGAGGAATGTAGAGATGGTGGGACATGCAAATATAACAGTTGTTGATTGTAGAATTCAGGTGATAGGTATATGGGTCACTCACTGTATAATTCAACTTTTATGTGTTTGAAAATTTATATAATAAATACTAAATAAAAATCTCTTTGCTAGATTCTGAAGGTTTATGCTTGATAGCTCATATTATTGAAAAATTTAAGACAACATTTTTTTCTTTTTT
>PVLC010009748.1:16779-44928 GCA_004027655.1 Graphiurus murinus
ACTGGGGATTGAACTCAGGGGCATTCTACCTCCGAGCTACACCCCCAGCCCTATTTTTTATTCTTTATTTTGAAACCGAGTCTCACTAAGTTGCAGAGTGCCTCACTAGGTAGCTGAGGCTGGCCGCGAACCCGGATCCTCCGGTCTCAGCCTCCCGAATGCTGGGATTACAAGCGTGCGCCACCACGCCCGGCTTTTAAGACAACATTTAAACTTTCTCCTCCTCCTCCTCCTTCTCCTCCTCCTCCTTCTCCTCCTCTTCCTCCTCCTCCTCCTCCTCCTCCTTCTATTCCTCCTCCTCCTCCACTTTCTCCTCCTCCTTCTCCTCCACTTTCTCCTCTTCCTCTTCCTCCTCCTCCTCTTCTTCTCCTTCAGATTGAACATTGAAGATTGAACCCAGGGGTGTTCTACCTCAGAGTTATACCCCAGCCCTATTTTATTTTTTATTTTGAAACACAGTCTCATTAAGTTGCGGAGGACCTTAGGCTGAGGCTGGTCCTGAACCTGCAATCCTCCTGTCTCAGCCTTCCAAGTACTGGGATTATAGGCATGCTCTATAATGCCCAGATTAAACTATCTTTCAATAAAATTATTTTCACTAATGAATATTATGTGTGTGTGTGTGTGTGTGTGGTGCTGGGGATTAAACTTGGGGACATTCTACTGCCGAGCTACATCTTCAGCCCTATTTTATTTTTATTTGGTCTCTCTAGGTTGATGAGAGTCTCACTACTTGTTGAGGCTGTCCTCAAACCTGCAATCCTCCTGTCTCAGCCTCCCAAGTACTGGGATTACAGACAAGAGTCACACACCCATGAATATGGGTTTATGTATTTTTAATTTTGGTACTGGGGATTGAACCTAGAGGCATTCTACCTCCAAGCTTTGCCCCCAACCTGATTTTATTTCATTTGGAAACAGGGTCTCATTAGGTTTCTGAGAGCCTTCCTATGCTGCCAAGGCTGACTTTGAACCTGTCATCCTTCTGTCTTAGGCTCCCAAGTACTGGGATTACAAGCATGCACCACTATGCCCAGCATATTTTTAATTTTTAAAAAAAATTTTTGTGGCATTGGGATTGAACCAGGGGCATTCTACCACTGAGTTATAACCCTAGTCCTTTTTAAAAATTTTTGAAACAAAGTCTTGTTCAATTGCCCTGGCTGGCCTTAAACCCGAGGTCCTCCTTCCTTACTTAACCTCTTGAGTCACCGGAATTACAGGTGTGCACCACCATGCCTGTCTAATTTTTAAATGTTTGAAAAAAATGCTTCTTTGTTTCACTTTAGAAAGTTTAGACAATAGGAATGTGAAACAGCTGTATGTTGTTTTTGTTTAGAAAGGCTATCTTTCTAGAATATTTTATGAACTTGGGAAAATGTTAACAATTTAAATGTATTTAATTTTTTAAATTTATTAGGTGCCAGGAATGGTGGCACAAGCTTATAATTCCAGTACTTTGGAGGCTGAGACAGGAGGATCACAGGTTTATGGCCAGCCTCAGCTACTTACTGACACCCTCCGCAACTTAGTGAGACCTTGTTTCAAAATAAAGAATGAAAAATAGGGCAGGGGGTGTAGATATGAGGTAGAATGCCCCTGGGTTTAATCCCCATTACTGGAAAAATATATATATATATTTATGCAATGTAGGCAATTGTTAGAAAATTGTCGACAATACCTTTTCTTAGAGCAGATGCATTGGCCAAGGTTCAGTGATGAAAACAAAATCCATCCTTAACTAGTTTAAGCCAAAAGGGATTACAAAGTATATTATAAAAAGCTGGCTGGCTTAAAGAAACAGCGTAGAGGCTGAGCTCCAGGAGTGACTCATAAATTCATGCTGTTGACCGGGGCTGTCAAATGACTGCTGCTCATGCCACGATCAGGAAGCCCCTTGCTGAGTCAGGAAGCTACTGCTGCAGTCACTTGGTTTCAGAAGCACATCACTCGAACCATAATATATTCCATCAAAAAAGATGCTTCACAACCCACACTCACTTCTGAATTCTTTTTTTTTTTTTTTTTTGCGGTACTGGGGATTGAACTCAGGAGCATTCTACCTCCGAGCTACACCCCCAGCCCTATTTTTTATTCTTTATTTTGAAACCTAGTCTCACTAAGTTGCGGAGTGCCTCACTAGGTAGCTGAGGCTGGCCGCGAACCGGGATCCTCTGGTCTCAGCCTCCCGAATGCTGGGATTACAAGCGTGCGCCACCACGCCCGGCTACTTCTGAATTCTTTACTGTACACAAGTGCTC
The DNA here is from genome assembly GCA_004027655.1 of Graphiurus murinus. Taxonomy (NCBI): domain Eukaryota; kingdom Metazoa; phylum Chordata; class Mammalia; order Rodentia; family Gliridae; genus Graphiurus; species Graphiurus murinus. The sequence goes on from PVLC010009748.1 coordinate 19,041, forward strand.
CTACTTGGAATTTAAATTACATCCATGGGGCTGAGGGATGTAGCTCAGTGGTAAAGAATGTGTGTAGCATACATATGGCCCTGACTTTTATATTTATTTATTTATTTATTTATTTATTTATTTATTTATTTATTTATTTATTTATTTATTGTGGTACTGGGGATTGAACCCAGGTGCATTCACAGGTTACACGCCTAGCCCTATTTTTTATTATTTCTTTCTTTATTTTTTGCAGTACTGGGGATGGAACCCAGGGACATTCTACCTCTGAGCTACATCCCCAGCCCTAATTTTTATTCTTTATTTTTGAAACAGTGTCTCACTAAGTTGCAGAGGGCCTCACTAAGTAGCTGAGGCTGGCTGCAAACCTGCGATCTTCCTGTCTCAGCTTCCCAAGTACTGTGATTACAAGCGTGCGCCACCATGGCCGGCTGTGACCCTGAATTTAATCTCCAACATTGAAAAAAAAAGCCAGAAAACAAAAAAATAAAAGTCACATTCAAGATGAGGATGCAACTCAGTGCTACAATGCCTATCTAGCATACACGAGGCTCTGGGTTTCATCCCAGCACTGGATAAAAAACAACAACAAAACCCATTACCTTAGCTGCTTAGCTGTAAGGGAGTCTGAGCAATAACAATGTTAGCCTTCCTAAAGCTTAGGAGACCATGTTAAGAGGAAGGTGGTAGATGAAAGACTGTTGGGAACTTTTTAATGAACAGATCAGGCTGATAGAACCTGAACACACTGGTCTGAATTATTACTGAGACTGCTAGACATTACAAAACTTCTGATGGGTGTAGTAGGAAGTAGATGGCGGCACCTATGATGCATTCCTGTCAAAAATCTCAAACCTGAACAATAGAAAGCCTCTAGCTCTAATCTAACTATCAAGTTCACAAGAAACAGAGGCCCATGCTAATACTACCACCCAGGATGCAAACAACAAAATCTAGAGTGTGGGAAACTCGATTAGACAAATGGCACAATTTCTTTTCTTTTCTTTTTGTTTGTAGTACTGTGGGTTGAATCCAGGATTGTTCTACCACTGAGCTACATCCCCAGTCCTAGTTAGTTAGTTAGTTAGTTTATTGTACTAAAGATTGAACCCAGGGTCATTCTACCTCCAAGCTACACACTTATCCCTTTTTACTTTTTGTTTTTGAAACAGGGTCTCAATAGGTTGCTGAGAATCTCACTACTTGCCGAGGCTGTCCTTGAACCTGTGATTCTCCTGTCTCAGCCTCCCAAGTACTGGGATTACAATCATGTGCCACCATGCCTGGCTTAGTGTTTTATTTTAAAATAGGGGCTTGCTCAGTTACCTCATCCATGGATTCAACCAACTGCAGACCTTAAAATAAGCCTGGGGAAAATTGTGTTTGCACTGAACATGTATAGACTTTTTTAGGTTATTATTCCCTAAAGAGTACAATATAACAAGTATTTACATAGCATTTGTATGCTAATAGGTATTATAAGTAATCTAGAAATCATTTAAAGTGTATAGGAGGATGTGCACAGGTTACATGCAAATCCTGTGCTATTTTAACAAGGAACTCAAGCATTACAAATCCTGGTACTTAAACAGAGTTGGTACTTGAATGCATACTGCACCTAACACCAATGCTGCTTCCTCTCCCACATCCTTCATTCATTAAGTCAGGTGTGGTGGCACATGCTTGTAATCCCAATACTAGGAAGTCTGAGACAGGAGGATCACAGGTTTGAAGCCATCTTCAGCAACTTAGTGAGGTTCTTAGCAATTTAGGGAGACCATGTTTCCAAATAAAATATAAAAAATAGGTCTGGTGGTGTAGCCCAGAGGTAAAATGCCCCTGGGTTCTATCCCCAGCACCACAGTAAAAAAAAAAAAAAAAAAAAAAAAAAAAAGAGACTACCCAGGCATGGTTGCATGCCTATAGTCCTAGTACTTGGGAGGCTGAGACAGGAGGCCAGCCTTAGTAACATAGTTTTTTTGTTTTTTGTTTGCAGTACTGGGGATGGAACCCAGGGATATTCTACCTCCAAGCTACACCCCCAGCCCTATTTTTTATTCTTTATTTTGAAACAGGGTCTCACTAAGTTGCAGAGAGCCTCACTAAGTAGCTGAGGCTGGCCGCGAACCTGCAATCCTCCTGTCTCAGCCTCCCAAGTACTGGGGTTACAAGCATGTGCCACCATGCCCGGCTCAGCCTTAGTAACATAGTGAGACCCTCAGCAACCTAGATCTGATTCAAAATAAAAAATAAAAAGGTCTGGGCATGTAGCTGGTCTGGGGGTATAGCTCAGATATAGAATGCCCCTTGGTTCAACCTCCAGTACCAAAAAATAACATAAATATAAAATGGAGATTGAAGAGAGCATCTATCTCGTTAAATTAGTTACAACAGTATGTAGACACAATAAGCACCATATGAGTGCTGGCTACATAAGGAAGTTGTAGATAGTGGATACAGCACTACCTGCCAGAAATTCTCAAATAATTGTCTTGAGGCATAGTGAAAAAAGGGGAACATTTTAGATATGTTTACATCTATATCTATGTAACTTTTTTTTGTGTGTGTGGTACTAGAGATTGAACCCAGGGGCATTCTACCTCTGAGCTACACTCCACTCCTATTTTTTATTTTTTATTTTGAAACAGGGTCTCACTAAATTGCAGAGAGCCTCACTAAGTAGCTGAGGCTGGCCTCGAACCCAGATCCTCTGGTCTCAGCCTCCCAAGTACTGGGATTACAAGCGTGCGCCACCACACACCCTTTTAAACTTTTCATAATAATAAATTATTATGTATGTCATTATAGCCTTAAGAACATAACTATTGAAAAGGACTACTAATATGTCCTTTTACTTTAGAGATTAGGTATATGCTTTACCAGACCTGGGTGCTTCTTGTAGTTTACTAAACAAGTGGACAAATTTCTGATCACTTAGTCTTTGTTTTTGTGGTGCTGGGATTGAACCCAGGGGCATTCTACCTCCGAGCTACACCCCCAGGCCTTTTTATTTTTGTTTTTAAAACAGGGTCTTGCAAGGGTGCTGAGAATTTTGCTAAGTAGCTGAAGCTGTCTTTGAACCTTCAATCCTCCTGTCTCAGCCTCCCACATACTGGGATTATGGGCGCATACCCCAGCCCCGGTTTAAGTCTTGATGTAAGACTTTGAAAATTCCTTGGCTTTTAGCAACAACCTTTTGAAATTTTCACTGTTCATTACCAACTCTATGGAGGAGAAAGAACACATAAAGCCATTTCATACACCTAAGAACAGTAGAAAAGTGAGTAGATAGGGAAAAAGTTAGAATTTGCATTATATATTTGTAGACATATTTTCTGTTCTCCATTATTTTAATTGCTATACTTTGCTGCATAATAAATGGCCACAAACTGCAATGGCTTAAAAACAACACTTCACGACTTGTCACAGCTCTGCAGTTTCAGAGGGCCTGCCCTGGATGGTTTTTCTCTGTGTGGCATTGGCTAGAAACTGTCGTACTCCAGCCGAGCTCCTGTGGTGCACGCCTGTAATTCTAGTACTTGGGAGGCTGAGACAGGAGGATGGCAGGTTGGCAACCAGCCTCAGCAACTTGTGAGGCCCTCCGCAACTTAGTGAGACCTTGTTTCAAAATAAAGAATAAAATAGTGCTAGGAGTGTAGCTTGGACTCAGAATGCCTCTGGGTTCAATCCCCAGAGACCAGGAAAAGCGTACAGACCATGCTGAGTTTTCAAGCCAGTCTTCAAAGCTAGAGGTGATGACTGACTGACATTACTAGCTTCTTTTCCAGTCAGTTAAACACACACACGTTTCTTGCCCATTAAAGCTTGCCTGCCTAGCTTCTCTGAAATCTAGAGGCATATAGTTGGGTTGGTGGTTAATAGTGAGGATTTTGGAGTAGGAACTAAGTTTAAATTCTTGCTTTGCCACTTTGTATGACTTAAGATAAATTATCTAAAGTTTGCTTTTCTCAGATTCATCCAAAAAAACTGAGATAATATCTACCTCTCAAGGTTTTTGTGAAGGCTGAATAAGATGTGTACTCAGAGTAGTAGAGTCTGGTACACGGTAAGCATTCAACAACCAGTTGAATCAATATACCATGCAGACTCAAGCCTGCTTATTAGACAGGCTTGAGTCTGCATGGTATATTGATGCTTTAAATTTGCTTATGCCTTTTGAAAATTGGTCCATGGAGTACTTGGCACTAGGACTATTGAAAACACTCCCAAATAGCGAACTATCCCATAAAAGCTTTTGGTATTAGATTTCTGACTTGAGAGCCTTTAATAATTTTTTTTTTTTTGACCCATGAATTTACTCTTGGTTTGCTTTGCTGCCCCCATCTGGTGGAAAAAAGGAAGAATTAGATGATGTTGCTGCAAACACTCAAACTGCTCAATGTTAGCTACCAAATATTTTAAATTCTGAGACAAAAAGTCCAGTTTTCACAACTCTTTCATCTACTGTTCAAGGGACTACAGGTAAAAATAAAGCCTAAATGTAAAACATCTACCTATGGATTTCAATTTAAATCATATATGTAGATGGAATAATGTTAAAAATAATTAATTTTAGGTAGAAGACATAAAAGAATACTTGGTCATTCTGAACAACAATGAAGAATTCCTTATATATTCCATTTCATTTTTTTTAAACAATGAAATATCTGGGCATGGTGGCACATGCTTGTAATCCCAGTACTTGGGAGGCTGAGACAGGAGGATTGCAGGTTTGCAGCCAGCCTCAGCAACTTAGTGAGGCCCTTCACAACTTAGACCCTGTTTCAGAATAAAAAATAAGGCTGGGGGTGTAGCTCAGAGGTAGAATGCCTCTGGGTTCAATCCTCAGTACTGTAGAAACAAAACAACAACAAAAAACAATGAAATGTACGTATATAGAACTTCAGCTAATTTTTTTTTCTAATATAATCTCAGCTAATCTTTATATTTTTCAAGTTAAATGAACTATGTAATATCCCTAGGTTGGTAACTTAGTTTTTTTTTTTTTTTCCCTTAAAGCTACATGTCATTGTTTACTTCAAGTACAATGAGAAAAGCTAAATATGGGTTTTAATACAGTAAACTAGTTAAATGCTTTTCCACATTCTTGTTTTAGAAGATGTTGGAAATATTCTAATGAATTATATATGTAAACTAAAATTTAGAAGGCACAATACTTTAAAATATCCGAGATGAGATGTAGTGGTAATCTATACAGTTGTATACTTAATAAACTGTTAATCATATTGTAGAATTTTTCAATCAGAAAAATTTTTGTTTCAGAAAAACATATTTTAAGGAGAAATTCAGACTATTTTTCTGTTTATTTCATGTTTGGCTATTTGAGTAGAAATCCATAGTAGCTAAAGAATATGTTCTTTTTGAAATACTGGCCTGAGTTCTGTTCGAAAGTCACAAATGCTATTATATTAAGTCATGATAACAGTACATATGCCACATTATCTGTAAAAAATGTAAAATGATTGGAATCTTTGGAATTCCCTTCCCTCACTAATTCAACAAAGCCCAGATTTGTTGAAGTTAGAACACAGAGTCCCATCTCCTTTAGCTACCCCAGCACTGCTGCTTTTCACTGGGTATATTATTTATAATCCAAATACTGGTCATTTGCATATTTTACAAGATGTATGCACCTTGAAGACAAACAGCAGAGGAAACAGGTTGCAGCAAGTCTGTTAAGAAAATGTGGTTTATATTAAAAACTAGACCTACTTTTCACATGTAGCATAAAATGCAAGGGCTACTTATCAAGTGGATGTATGCCAACATCTTAGATAAAGGCACTGCAATTCTCCATCTGCCAGAATGAAGGCACGAGCTTCTGGCCTTTATGAGTTGTGCAATGAAAATCTAAAATTGGCCGGGCGTGGTGGCGCACGCTTGTAATCCCAGCATTCGGGAGGCTGAGACCGGAGGATCCGGGTTCAAGACCAGCCTCAGCTACCTAGTGAGGCACTCCGCAACTTAGTGAGACTCGGTTTCAAAATAAAGAATAAAAAAAAAAAAAAATAGGGCTGGGTGTGTAGCTCGGAGGTAGAATGCCCCTGAGTTCAATCCCCAGTACCGCAAAAAAAAAAAAAAAAAAAAAAAAATCTAAAATTGGAGAATAAAGCATAAAAAAATTGAAATTAAGTCACATCACATTATTTAGAAAGCTATGACTAGAATCTGAATTTTTAATATCTAAAATATCCACCCAAAGCAGGCAATTAGGAATTATCTGTTAAAAAAGGCTGCAAGACTTTCCTAAGACAAGCACACCAATGACCTAATTCAATTTAATCTTACATTTAGGCTTAAACTAGAGTGATTTCATAGATTGCAATCAAGAATATCAAATATACATTTCAACAAAGAATTACAATCAGAAAATATCTTAAGGCTAAATAGAATTAAGATGTTGTTTTTCACTGAAATTCTCAAAATATTGATTGTGAGCCAAGCATGGTGGCACACGCCTGTAATCATAGTATTTAGGAGGCTGACAGGAGGATTGAAGTTTGAGACCAGCCTCAGCAACTTAGCAGGACTCGAAGCAATTTAGTGAGACTCTTAAAAAATACATACATAAATAAAAAGGGCTGAGGGTGTAGCTCAGTAGAATTCTTCTGTTGTCAATTCCCAGTACCACAAACAAAACATAACAAAACAAAACGAACACTTCAGATTGCAAACTGCATCAATTCCTTTTATTGCTCCCCTTTATATTATGGAAAAAATTATCTTTTTAGCTTTCACTATGATAAACTTCTAGGGATTGAACCCAGAGGCATTCTACCTCTGAGCTACATCCCCAGCTTTCTTTATTTTGAAATAGGGTCTCGTAAAGTTGCAGAGAGCCTCACTATGTGGATGAGGCTGGCTGTGAAACTGAGATCCTCCTGTCTCAGTCTCCCAAGTACTGGGATTACAAGCATGGGCCACCATGCCCGGCATGAAAAACATTCTTAATATATGGATGATTTCAGGACAGAGTCACATATGAAGCTTGAAAACTACGAATATTATTCTTGGCAAAGTATCCACACCATGTGGGTGATTTTAACCCTTCTGCTTATAAGCTGGCTCTAGAAGCAGGGACAAGTATGTAAACAACCTATATTAAGCTTCACTCTGAATATATTTATGCAGGTACTTTAAATCATATGTCAAATGGTGCTGAGTTTGAAAACACAAAAACCTAATAGAACAGTGGTCAGGAATATAACTAAAAAATATAACTAGCTTCCTTAACATGTGCTATGGCCTTGGACTCAATTCATTTATTCAACATTTATTTTCAGAACACATATTCAAAGCCGGGTGTAGTGGCACATCCTTGTAATCCCAGTACTTGGGAGGCTGAGACAGGAGGATTACAGGTTCGTGGCCAGCCTCAGCTACTTATGAGGTTCTCTGCAACTTAGTGAGACCCTGTTTCCAAATAAAGAATAAAATAGGGCTGTGGGTATAGCTTGGAGGTAGAATGCCCCTGGGTTCAATCCCTAGTACCACAAACAAACAAAAAACATATTCAAAATTAGTTCTACTTTGCACTTAGCTGTTTGTTGAGTATATATATGCCAACATTTCCATTGAATTTCATGGTTATTCCTCTCAAAGGGGCCAGTTTAGTATAAACTGTAAGTACAATGATGAGTAGGGTACAGTATAGACATAAAGAAAATGATAAACTGATTTGGTTGGAAACAGGATGAAATAGTGGGTTTAAAGAGGAAATGATTCAAATTCTTTTTTTTTTTTTTTTGCAGTACTAGGGATTGAACCTAGGGGCATTCTACCTCTGAGCTCTTCCCCCAGTCCTGTTTTATTTTTTGTTTTGAAACAAGGTTTCACTAAGAAGCTGAGGCTGGTTCTGAACCTGTGATCCTCCTATCTCACTTCCCAAGTACTGGGATTACAATTGTGCGCCACCACACCTGGCTTAAACTAAGTCTTGATAGATGAGTAGGGCTCACCAGAGCAAGATTAAAGAAGGGTTTTGGAAGCAGAAAGTATGAGATGACTAAGGTCAGGGAGCTCAGGAAAGTGCAAATAATTCATTATGGCTAGAACACTGGTATAAACAAGTCCAGAGAGGTCAGCAGCACATAGATTTTGAGTGAGGATCTGACATGATCCCATAAGAAGTTTAGATTTGATCCTCTAGGCCTGGCTCTCCAGCTTCATTATGCAACAAAATCACCCATGTGCTTGCCTAAAATACACATTCTAGTTCAAGCCCAGAGCAGAGCCTGGGCACCTGAATCTTAAGCACACTCGGTAAACTCTAGTGCAAGAACCTGAGCCTGGTTTTGAAGAAATATTACCAGATTTTGAAGAAATATTAGCCAGGTGATGAAGAACCATTAAAGATTTTTTAGGGAGAACTAACAAATAGAAAAAGTCACAAGCACAGCAGGTTTGCCTACCATTCCGGTGGCAGTGTGGAAGGAGGACTAACCAGCCTTACTGGGTACCACCCAGGTAAATAATTACAATGGATTTATCCACTTCTGGGATTATAACCTTCATGACTCAATTGTATCAACTCCAAATATTGATGAGTTATTTAGGGGACATTTTATATATAACAACAGATGACTAACTCAGCACTAACATAGTTGTACTGCTGTGTCAATATATGAAGAAAATGTCCACAAAATGAAAAATACTATTTATGAAAGTGGTTTCAAAAGAAAATTGATAATACTTATGATGGAAAATGAGAGTTTTCAGGGTCTTCAGTTCATATACAAGGTTACAGGCTTTGGGAAGTGACAAAATGAATTTTGCAGTGACTTATCAGGTACATTGAGCTACACAGAAAAATGAAAATAAGGAGGAGCCCAAGATGGCATCTGAGTGAAATACCTCTCCTCAGGCGCTGTGAGCTTGAATCAAATCTGCCATAAAAGCAGCTTCTTGACGGAAGAAAACAAGCAACAAAAAAGTGAACAAAGCAACGAGAATTGAAATACAGCTGAAGAGACCCCAGAAAGCTGACCGGGGAGAGCAAAGGAGCCCATCCGCGTGGCAGTGGAACCACACCTCAGAGTGACGGTGGCCATTAAGCCGCAGCCCGACACAGGGGTCCACTAACACTGCTGCGGACCCAGCGACCAGGTGTGGAGTAAGTGACTCCAGAACTCCACATCTTAACCAGGCGGCGGATCCCTGCACCTTCCACAGCAACCGGAACGCATGGTATGACCAGCGTAAGTCCCTGCGGGACCACCCCAGCTCACCTCTCCCTCCAGAGCTAGAGCAGTGATCAACTGCTCTGCAGAGCTTGAATGAAAACTGCTGCAAAAGCAGCTTCTTGACGGAAGGAAAGAAAAGCAAAGCAGCAAAAAAGTGAACAAAGCAATGAAAGCAGCTGAACAGAACTCAGGGAGAACAAAAGAGCCGGCGCGCGCCAGGAACCAGCGGCTGCCATTTTGCCAGCTGCCCAGACCTTCAATGACCTCCTGCGCACCCAGCGACCAGAAGTGGAGTAAGCAACTAAGGAACTCCATACCATAATCAGGCAGCATATCCACACAGGATCAACAGCAATCAAGAACACCTGAGACAACCATCTTAAGCCTGTGGCGAAGACACTCAGCTCACCCCTCCCACCAGAGCCAGAGCAGCAGGGTAAGTTAAATTGCACCCCTGGTGCGGGGACCCCTATACAAAGGACAGACTCAGTCACCTGCTCTTCTAGCGATTAGATAGGAACAGAAGCGAGGGAAGAATCCAGTGCACACAGAGCATAGAGACCTTCCAGGCACACTGGAAAATGCCCGGTATTTAGACTGCACTCCCGCCACCAGCAAAAGGGGAGAGAGAGAGAGAGAGAGAGAGAGAGAGAGAGAGAGAGAGAGAGAGAGAGAGAGAGAGAGAGAGAGAGAGAAGGCCCTGCGGAGAGAGCTCAGAGACACAAGCTTGCAGCAGGAGAGGCATCAGCTGAACTTCCAGCCTGCACTGACAGAGAGAGCAAATAAAAATGCCAGACACACACTAGAATATTTAATACAGTGAGTAGATATTTAAAAGCTGAAAATATCCATGCAGATCCAAAAGGGCTGCAGAGGCCAACTCAGCTCTGTACTTACAAACGAGCAGGGTTTATTTATTTATTTATATGTGTGTGTGTGTTCTATTTGTTTTTACTCTGTTTTCATTTTGCATTGCTTTGATTTGTCTATGTTTGTTTGGATGATTGGTTGCTTTGTTATTTTCTTAGTTTGTTGACTCTCATCCTTATCCCTTTTACAAGCTTCTCTCCCTCTCTCCCATCTATATTCTTCTCCTCAACACTTTTTCTTTTTCCTTCTTTCCCTGTCTCATATCAAGACCATCTCATACTACAACACCTAAAACTCTACATTGACTACCAGAATCCCTCGACATATCCACTATCTCTAACCTTTACCATGTATCACCTCAACACACTCAACCTCTTATTCCACTGAACCCTCTACTTTACCCTATTCTTGCATTTATCACGGTGACTTTTCACCCAACCTTTACCACTGAACACAACCTGTCCCTGTATATACCAGCGGACACTTCTAAACCCCTACCATACAGATTGGATGAGAAAGCTTGCAAGAGCAGCAAAGATATAAATTTAAGAACAGGGAAACCATGAGAAGGAAAAATAGCAAAGAAACAATGGGCCACCACAACCCCGCAATAACAGAACTCAACAACAATGAATGGCAGAAATTACCTGAAGAACAATTCAGATCTTTAATAGTAGAAATGATACAAAACTTACAGAAAGAATAGAGAGAGAGCTGGAAAGAAACAAAGGAACAAAGAATCTGACACCATGAATAGGAGTCAAAGAGAAGGCTTGAAGGAAATGAAGGATGTGAAAGATGAAATAATTGAAGTGAAAGCATCAATACAAACTATAAACAGTATATTAAACTACATGGAAAATAGAATGCCACTCTTAGAAGATGACCACTCCAAAAATGAATCCATTATACATAATCTAGAAAAAAAAATTCGACAGTATGAATTGGACATTAATGAGATCTGGACCAACTTTAAAAGAGCTAACCTAAGAATAATAGGCATAGAAGAGGGATGAGAAGTTGAAACTTATGGAATAAACAATGTTTTCAAAGAAGTAATATCAGAGAATTTTCCAAACATAGAGAAGTTGACACACAGGTACAGGAAACATATAGAACTCCCTTGAGACAAGACCAAAGAAGAGGTTCACCACGCCACATAATAATCAAGTTGACTAATGTAGAGGCTAAGGAGAGAATCTTGAAAGCAACAAAAGTAAAAGGCCAAGTGACATTTGCCAAGAGGCAAACCAATCAGAATCACTTCAGACTTCCCAAATCAAGTTATGAGAGCCAGGAGGGACTGGAGTAACATATTCCAAACTCTGAAAGAAAATAACTTGCAGCTGAGATTCTTCTACCCAGCAAAACTCTCTCTCAAAATTGACGGTAAAATAAAAACCTTCCATGACAAAGAGAAACTGAAAGAATTTATGTCTTCCAAACCAACACTAGAGAAAATACTCAAACAGATTAACTCAAAGTAGAACTAACAAGTAAATGTCAGGACCAGAGAAACAATTATTTCCAGGAAGCAAACAACTAAGCAAAGAAGAATAAACACCACTGAAAACAGAAGTCAAAACTCAAAATGTTAGGAATTAAAAATCATCTCTCAATAATCACACTGAATATAAATGGTCTCAACTCCCAATAAAAAGGCACAAGGTAGCAAAATGGATTAAAACCCAGAATCCATCTATATGCTGCATTCAAGAAACACACCTTACAAGCAAAGATGCCCACAAGCTAAAGGTAAAGGGCTGGAGTAAGGTAATCCATGCCAATGGAACTCGAAGACAAGCAGGAGTAGCAACCATGATATCAGATAAATTAGACTTCAAGCCTAAGCTGATCAGAAGAGACAAAGCAAGTCATTTTTTACTAGGAAAAGGAATAATCCAGCAAGAGGAAATAGCAATTATCAACATCTATGCCCCAAACATAGGTGCAACCACTTTGATAAAACAAACTCTGCATGATACAAAGTAACACATAGATTCCAATACACTAGTATTGGGAGACTTCAATACTCCTCTCACATCACTAGACCAATCTAGACCTAAAGAATACCAAATGGACCTATTAGACACATACAGACTTTCACCCAACTACAGCTGAATTCTCATTTTTTTCAGTTGCACATGGAACCTTCCCCAAAATAGATCACATTCTGGGCCACAAAGAGAGCACTGGCAAATTAAAAAAATGTAACATAATTCCTTGCATCTTTTTAGACCACAATGGAATGAAACTAGAAATCAACTCCAAGAAGACCCACAGTAACCATGTAAACATATGGAGATTGAACACTGCCGGGGTCCAGCCCTAGCAAGTCGGGGGTCTGTCGAAAGGTGGGGAAAGAGACGAGGTTGTGAGAATACGCACACCAAATGTAGTGATGAAGCGTATCTACTTTATTGTTCACAAGCAGCTGGTTTTATACATTTCATACAGCAGAGAAGCACATAGAACAGGGAAGTTTATGGACAGGTCATCTGACAGTTTGATGATAGCAAACTTGTTTTGTTTTTCTAAAGGTTTTTTACATCAGTATATAATGATTTTATTTTGACTCTGGTACAAAGCAGTGTTAAAGATTAGTGAGGAATATGCCTGTGTACATTGGTCTAAGCGAGGGAGTTTTTTGTAAACCACCTGTTGTTTTTGCCAACTATAGTCTGTCTTTATTAATGTGTCCTGTGAAGCTCTAGAAGACACTGTGGGAGTTGGTAAAGGCTGTCTGTGCTTGGACCCTATAAAGGGGTACCAGATACCCACATTCTTATAGCCTTTTTTTACCCCTAGATATGATTGTAGACCTAAATCTCTTTGGCTTAGCTATTTTGTTTTCTATATCTGTGTGCTGAGGGAGAACATAAGGTTGATTAGTAACTATATCCGAATTACCTTGCAGAGCCTGTTTCCTGACTAATGTTCATAAGTGATCAGAGAATTCTTATGTTCTTTGTTTGAAGGCATTGTTTTTTTGCTAACGTCAAGAGGTTGTTATCCGACTGGCCACCACCTGATTTTAAAGAAACTTTCTTTAATAATAAGTGTAAAAACAAGACTTGAAGTACCCAATGTTCCCAGAATATACTATAATGTAAAGCACGATATGCCACATATCCTGTCTTGGAAGCGTCTGCTTTACAGAATTCCATCAGATCAAGCCTTGCTCATGATCCAACTGTTAAGGAGTTGTGGCAGAACACCACACTGCTGAAGGAGGATTGGGTCATAGAAGAAGTAAGGGGAGAAATTAAAAAATTCCTAGAAACCAATGAAAACAGAGACACAACATATCAAAACCTCTGGGACACTTTGAAGGCAGTACTAAGAGGAAAATTTATAGCACTGAGTGCCCACATAAGAAGAACAGAAAATCACCAAATAAATAACCTAATGATACAGCTCAAAGCACCTGAAAAACAAGAACAGTCTAACCTCAAAGCTAGTAGAAGACAGGAAATTATGAAAATCAGAGCAGAAATTAATGAAGTAGAGAATAAAAAAATACAGAAAATCAACAAAACCAAAAGCCGGTTTCTTGAAATAATAAACCCGACAGATAAACCATTGGCCAACCTAACCAAAAGAAAGAGAGAATCAACCCAAATTACCAAAATAAGAGATGAAAAAGGGGATATTACCACTGAGTATGGAAATAGGGGATCACCAGAAGCTATTTTAAAAACTATACTCCAACAAAATGGAAAATCTAGAATTGAGAGATTTCTAGACACATATAACCTTCGTAAATTGAGTCAAGAAGATATAAAAAACTTAAATGGACCAATAACAATCAAAAAGATAGAAACAGCAATAAAGAGTTTACCATCAAACAAAAGCCCAGGGCCAGATGGTTTTCCAAAGTGAATTTTATAAAACATTTATAGAAGAGCTAATCCCAATACTCCTCAAACTATTCCATGAAATAGAAACGGGACCCTCCCAAACACATTCTATGAAGCCAACGTCACAGAAATACCAAAGCCAAATAAAGACAGATCAAGAAAAGAAAACTATAGGCCTATATCACTGATGAACTTAGATGCAAAACTGCTAAACAAAATACTAGCAATGCGTATTCAAAACCACATCAAGAAAATTATACACCATGACCAAGTCGGGTTCATCCCAGGGATGCAAGGCTGGTTCAACATACGAAAAACAATCCATGTAATTCACCACATAAACAGAATCAAAGACAAAAATCACATGATAATCTCAATTGATGCTGAAAAAGCATTTGACAAGATCCAACACTCATTCATGCTAAAAGCACAGCAGAGAATCGGAATAGAAGGAACATACTTCAACATCATAGAGGCAATATACAATAGGCCCACAGCCAACATCATATTAAATGGAGAAAAACTGCAAGAGTTCCCACTAAAAACAGGAACAAGACAAGGATGTCCATTATCACCTCTTCTGTTCAATATAGTACTTGAGACTCTAGCCAGCGCAATAAGGCAAGAGAAGAAAATCAAAGGGGTAAAAATAGGGAAAGAAGATTTACTAAAACTATCCCTTTTTGCAGATGACATGATACTATACTTAGAAGACCCAACAAACTCAACCAAAAAACTTATTGAACTGATCAACAAATTCAGCAAAGTGTCTGGATACAAAATCAATCTTAAAAAATAATCAGAAGCTTTCCTGTATGCCAATCATAAATCCACTGAAAAAGAAATTCAGAAAACAATTCCACTGCTGGGCGTGGTGGCACACGCTTGTAATCCCAGCATTCAGAAGGCTGAGACCGGAGGATCTGGGTTCGTGGCCAGCCTCAGCTACCTAGTGAGGCACTCTGAAACTTAGTGAGACTCGGTTTCAAAATAAAGAATATAAAATAGGGCTTGGGGGTATAGCTCAGAGGTAGAATCCCTGAGTTCAATCCCCAGTACCGCAAAAAAAAAAAAAGAAAAAAAAGAAAACAATTCCACTCACAATAGCACCCCGAAAAATAAAATACTTAGGGATAAATCTACCAAAGAGGTAGACCTCTATGAGGAAAAGTATAAAAAGTTGAAAAAAGAAATTGATGAAGACCTTAGAAGATGGAAAGATCTTCCATGCTCTTAAATAGGCAGAATAAATATCAAAATGGCCATCCTCCCAAAAGTGGTCTACAGATTCAATGCAATACCCATGAAATTACCAAGGTCACTCCTCGCAGACATAGAAAAATCAGTCCTTGACTTCATTTGGAACAACAAAAAGCCTGGAATAGCCAAAGTAGTTCTTAGCAAAAAGAATCATGCAGGAGGTATCACAATACCTGTCTTCAAACTCTACTACAAAGCCACAGTAATAAAAATAGCATGGTATTGGCACAAAAACAGACACATAGACCAATGGAGCAGAATAGAAGATTCAGAAACAGACCCACATGCTTACAGTCAACTGATTTTTTACAAAGGAGCCAAAAACATACACTGGGAAAAAGATAGCCTCTTTAACAAATGGTGTTGGCAAAACTGGTTAACCATATGCAGGAAAATGGAAATAAACCCCACTTTCTCACCCTGCACAAGAGTCAATTCCAGGACCTGGAAGTCAGACCAGAGACCTTGCAGCTACTTGAAGAGGGCATAGGCCCAACACTTCAACACATAGGCACAGGTAAAAACTTTCTCAACAAGACCCCAAAAGCACAAGCACTCAAAGGAAGATCAATACATAGGACTGCATTAAACTGAAGAGCTACTGTGCAGCAAAGCAAACTATCAAGAACCTCAATAGAGAGCCCAAGCCGGGTGTGGTGGCGCACGCTTGTAATCCCAGCATTCGGGAAGCTGAGACCGGAGGATCTGGGTTCGAGGCCAGCTTCAGCTATCTAGTGAGGCACTCTGCCAACTTAGTGAGACTCGGTTTCAAAATACAGAATAAAATATAGGGCTGGGGGTATAGCTCGGAGGTAGAATGCCCCTGAGTTCAATCCCCAGTACCGGAAAAAGAAAAAAGAAAAAAATAGAGAGCCCAGCGTGGGAAGAAATTTTTGCCAGCTACTTTTCTGATAGAGGACTAATATCTAGGATATACAGAGAACTCAAGAAACTCACAGCTAAGAAAATAAATAACCCCATTAAAAAATGGGCAAAAGATCTAAATAGACACCTCACAAAAGAAGAAATACAAATGGCCAATAAATGTATGAGGAAATGTTGAACATCATTAGCAATCAGAGAGATGCAAATCAAAACTACCTTGAGATTTCACCTAACTCCAATCAGAATGGCAATCATAAAAAACACAAACAACAATAAATGCTGGTGAGGGCGTGGAGAAGTGGGAACCCTAATACATTGTTGGTGGGATTGCAAATTAGTGCAACCAACTTTGTAAAACAGTATGGAGGATCCTCAGACGAATGGGAATGAACCTACCATATGATCCAGCAATACCACTTCTGCGTATCTACCCAAAAGAATGGAAACCAAATTATCAGACCGACGCATGTGTATCTTTGTTTATAGCTGCACAATTCACAATTGCCAAACTATGGAAACAGCCAACATGTCCATCGACAGATGAATGATTACAAAACTATGGGGTATGTACACAATGGAATTTTACTCAGCCATAAAGAAGAACAAAATCATGTTATTTGCAAGGAAATGGATGCAACTGGAAAACATTATGTTAAGTGAGATTAGTCAGTCACAAAAAAAAGCATATGTTCTCCCTAATATGCAGATGCTAGAAGATGGGGCATAAGAGGGACTCCAGATGAAAAAGGAGAAACCCATAGAAGTTGGCTTAACTGAAGGTGATGGATGGGGGAGGGCACTCTAATACACCTAATGTACTTTCACAAATATATCAAAGTCAACTACTAAACTGAACTTGAGAAGGAGGGAGGGTGAAGGAGAGGAGTGGGAATTGGGGAAGGGGCTAAATGAGAAATGTGTGCACATATGCCTTTATTAGCTTGTACCTAACAAAGATGTATGATTACAATGCACCAATTAATAATAAAAAAAAAGAAAAGAAAATAAGCCTGGACTGGTGGTGCACACTTGTAATCCCAGTATTTGGGAGGCTGTGACAGGAGAATGGAAGGTTCAAGGACAGCCTCAGCAAGTAGTAAGACTCTCACCAACCTAGTGAGACTGTTTCAAAATAAAAATAAAATAAGGCTGGGGGTGTAGCTTGGACATAAAATGCCCTTGGGTTCAATCCCTAGTACCACAAAATAAATAAATAAATAAATAAATAAATAAATAAATAAATAAATAAATAAATAAATAAATAAAATAAAACAAAACACAACACAGAGTTAAAAGGCAAACCATAGGCAAACCCACAAGAATTAAAATAAGAGTATATAAATAATTCAAACATACCAGTAAGAGAAGACCCAAGAGAAAAACAGGTTCAGAATTACTGGACTTTAGGGTGTGTATGCATTCAGCCTTACTTGATGCTACCAAATAGTATCTGCTTGAGACTTAAATGCTTCTTTCTTCTTTTTTGTGGTGCTGGGGATTGAACCTAGGGTCTGTACAAGCAGCCTCCTGAAATCTAAACACGTAGCTCACAAAAGGTATCCATGTGGTCATGATCCTCTATAAAAGTATACCTCACTGATTACCAGGGAAATTTATATTCAGGTCATATTACAATACCAGTATCTAGGAAGCTGAGACTGGAGGATCCGGGTTTGTGGCCAGCCTCAGCTACCTAGTGAGGCCCTCTGCAACTTAGTGAGACCCTGTTTCAAAATAAAGAATAAAAAATTAGGGCTGGGGATGTACCTTGGAGGTAGAATTCCCCTGGGTTCAATTCCCAGTACTGCAAAAATAAAACAAAAGACCCCCCCCCCCCAAAACTATAGTATTTTCTTCTCCATAACCATCTACTTTCTACTCATAGTTATTCCCTCTCCTTTTGGGTTTATAATTTCTTCATTCCTCTGTGTGCACAGGGGAAATATAGATGTCCATCAATTACAATCAAGGGTGTCAAAATTCAGGCAATATTTATGTATGGAAGAAGTCCCTTCCCCCCCTTTTTTTTTTCAGTACTGAGGATTGAACCCAGGGGCTTCTACCTCCAAGCTACACTCCCAGCCGTATTTTTTATTCTTTGTTTTGAAACAGGGTCTCTGTTGCGGAGGACCTCACTAAGTAGCTGAGGCTGGCGGTGAACTTGTGATCCTGTCTCAGCCTCCCAAGTACTGGGATTACAGGCATGTGCCACACACATCTGGATAGAACCATGCTTTTTGCAGGTGATCCTTCTTCCATTTTTTTTTTTTTTTTTTGAGACAGGGTCTCAAAAAAAGATGGTCTCAAACGTATGAGCTCAAGGTTTATTTGTAGCTCAAAGTTTTAACGGCCAGTCTATGATCTGGCCCTGCAGTAGCAGTGCTACAGGATATGGCAGAGGAGAAAAAAA
Organism: Graphiurus murinus; assembly: GCA_004027655.1. Taxonomy (NCBI): domain Eukaryota; kingdom Metazoa; phylum Chordata; class Mammalia; order Rodentia; family Gliridae; genus Graphiurus; species Graphiurus murinus. The sequence goes on from PVLC010009748.1 coordinate 37,529, forward strand.
AAAATGTGTTCAGCTCATGGCAGCAGGAGTATAGTGAGGAAGGGGACAGATACAGTTCGCAGGGCTATGATCCCAGGGACTCACCCCCTCTACCTGAGCCCTGCCTCCAAACCTGGCTGCTTTGCTAACACATTAGCTTTAGAGGATATTTTAAAATCCAAGCTATTATGTTCTGCCTCTGGCCCCCAAAGCTCATGCCCATCTCACATTGCAAAATGCATCTGCCCATCTACAAGAATCCCCACAGACTTAAAAGTTCCAGTATTGCTCATGTCTCCTCTGAGACTTAAGGCAAACTTTTAGCTGTAAGCACCTATAAAAATAAAGTAAAAGTCAAGTTATAACTGGGCTTGGTGGTGCAAGCCTGTAATCCCACTTGGGGGCTGAGACAAAAGGATAAAAGGTTAAAAGTCAGCCTCAGCAACTTAGCAACACTCCATTTCAAAATAAAAAAAATAGGGTTGGGGTGGGGTATAGCTCAGAGGCAGAATGCCCCTGGTTCAATCCCTAGTACTACAAAACAAAAACAAGTTATTTGCTTCCAACATACAATGGCACAGAGTAAACATTTGTATTCCAAAAGGGACGAATAAGGGCATAAAAAGAAGGAATGAGACCAAAGCTAAACTGAAACCCAGCAGAATAAACACAGAATCCTATAGGTCCATGTTTGGCATCTGGGGCACACTGGTCAGATTCAATTCTGACCTTTTTCATGGTGTCTGGCCTCCCTTGGAAATCTGGGGATTTCTTCCTGCAGAATTAGCACCATGTGGACAACACCAAGGTCTGCCATTAGCTTGAGCAAGTAGCTGGGCCCTCTTGAATCAGAGCTGCTGGGGTCTCTGAGTGCCTCTCTGGCTGAGCATGATGCAGATTACCTTTTTTCAAAGTGACCTCTTTCAAGTAAGTGTTTATGGTTATGTCCTTGAGCCTGTGATGGTTGAGAACTTGCTAATTCCTGAACTGCCCTCACTGTATTCTTTTATCTCTGCAAAGTTCTTATCTCCTTTTCAGCAAGGCTCCTTTTTTGGCCCCAATTTCAAATCCAAACCAAGCCATGCATGGTGGCGCATGCTTGTAATTCCAGTACTTGGGAGGCTGAGACCGGAGGATCTGGGTTGACAGCCAGCCTCAACTACTTAGTGAGGTCCTCCTCAACTTAGTGAGACCCTGTTTCAAAATAAAGAATAAAAAATAGGACTGGGAGTATGGCTTGGAGGTAGAATGCCCCTGGGTTCAATCCCTAGTACTGTTAAAAAAAAAAAAAAAATCTAAACCATAATATTCCTATTCCTTAAGAGATTAAACCCCATTAATACTCATGACTTAAAAGATAAGACTGAGCCAGCAAGAAAGGTGACAGTAGGTCTAATTTCCTAGGAATGAGAAACCAAGACAACATGTAGGCACTGTAAAATTGTTTTCTTTTTAATGGCAGGTCAAATATCCTGAAACATACATATATTTTGATAGTCTTCTAATCCCAGTTGAGTTCAAATATTAAAGTAACACACACGAGCTAAGAGAATTCAATATGGTTCCAAGGCACTTACTGAATCTCCATGACTAGATGAAAACAAGAACAATTAGGATGAACAATTAGACAGAATATAATATAAAAATAACTTTTTGCTTACAATTTACAAAATGTATTATTATTACAATCTTTGATCTCTGATAACCTGCAATGCTGGCTGCATGAATCCAGCAATTTTAAAATTCAGAAACTATTTTCTAAAACTTCAGGGAAAATAATTTACAAACAAGGTACACAAACATTTAGACCATGCAGAAATTTCTTACATCTTCTGTTAATAATATTTTATGACTTCAGCTTTATCAAATTATATACCTACTTGCCCTGTACATATACAAAATAATGCATACATGATAAAACAGCAAAAGAGTAGTCCTTAAACTCAATTTATCATAAAAGTATTACTATATTAACAGGTCTACAAGCAGCGTGTAACAGGGTTAAGAGACATTAAGGCAATAATACTTGAAGTTACAAAATAAACCATATGTAATACTTTTTCCTACGTGTAGTATAAGGCAGGTAGATGGTCCCAGCAAAAAAAAAAAAAAAAAATTAAGGTAACAATCTACACTGCTGTTAGTCCCACATTTTAAAGATGGAATACTATAAATCTGGCTTTCAGTGGCACTTGAATTTTCCAGTATAATTTAAAGTGTCTTTTAGCTCCCTGAATCATGTCCATTCTGAAGGTGGGTCTCTTGGTCCTTTGGGTTTTCCACAGCGATTACCAAAACCTAGGATGAAAACACCATAACACTCAGAAATACTTTTAATACTACCAAAACCATATCCATAGATTTTCTGGAACAAGTAAGTATCCAGAAAGAAATTTAGAATTTAAACCAACCTGAAACTTTGTAATACAAGGGTAAATTTATTTTGGGTAATTGAAAATGATTGCTTCTTTAAAAAATTTGGCTAGGGGTGGTGACATGAGTCTGTAGTCCCATCTACTTGGGAGGCTGAGGCAGGAGAATCTTTTGAGTTCGAGAGTTGGAGGCCAGCCTGGGCAACCTAGCAAGACCTCATCTCAGGAAAAAAAAGAAAGAAAAGAAAAAAAAAATTTATCACAAAATAAGAAAAATATCATATCTAAGACATTTCTTTCTTTTTTTTTTTTTTTTGTGGTACTAGGGATGGAACCCAGGGGCATTCTACCTCTGGGTTATACCCAAGACCTATTTTATATTTTATTTGGAAACAGGGTCTCACTACATTGCAATGGGCCTCACTAAGTTGCTGAGGCTGGCTTCAAAACTGCGATCCTCCTGTCTCAGCCTCCCAAGTACTGGAATTACAAGCATGCACCACCACACCCAGCTATCTAAGACATTTTAATCTTCTAAGTACAAAAGATTTGCTTAGAGCAGCGTGTGGTGGCACACACTTGTAATCCCAGCATTTGGGAGGCTGAGACTGGAGGGTCCGGGTTTGCAGTCAGCCTCAGTTACCTAGTAAGGCACTCCGCAATTTAGCGAGACCCTGTTTCAAAATAAAGAATAAAAAATAGGGCTGGGGGTATAGCTCAGAGGTAGAATGCCCCTGAGTTCAATTCCCAGTACCGAAAAAAAAAAAAAAAAAAAGATTTGCTTATATACTGCAATTTTTATATTTTGGTTTTAATTTCAATGTAGAACAGAGTAAATTATTTTACTTCATGATTAATCTAAGAAACTTCGGTCAGTAAATCAAAGTATAGTTTGTTAAAGTTTGCTTTAAAAAAAATCTTGCAACAGTGACAAATGACTTTTCTCTTTCTTGCAAGTGTTAACTATTTAAAGTTTAAAAAAAATTACCAATAGCTGTGGCCTCTGTTGGACTTTCTGTTATTTGATCTTTCTTGTCACTCAAAGTAGATGGACATTCTGCACAAGTCTCTGTGTGAATACCTCCTGCTGGATGATCTAAAATGCAAAATAAAGCCCCAATTACCATTCTTTGTAGCATCATACACAGAATACTTTAATTGTTTTAATGTGGGAAATAAATAAAAAGAGCATGTTTTATTTCATGGTCATCATAAGTTTAGAGGCCCTGTTAATATAAATACAAGGATAATGAGCACAGGAAAACATGTTAAGGTATTCTTAAGGGTACCTAGAAATCTGTCCTGAGGAATTCTGCAATGTGAAGATTCTCTTTATGTTCTTACTTCATTTCATAAATCTGATCTTGGCACATGATATTTCCTTAAAGTAGTTATACCATGTGTTTATGTTCTAAAGCAATAAGTACAACTAAAATGCCTTTGTATAGAAATCAATAGCAAACAAGTTCATGGCTATTAGTGGACTATTTCCCCAACCCCCCAAACTAGTAATTTGTTTCAAGTTTTATGTTTTTTAAACTGTTGTTTACAACACTCTTAAAAAAAATTATCAATACATAAAATTACTTATAAAGATTCATTCATTCTTTCACAATCTTTTAACTCCTAAAACACTGTGAGGAACCATTTTGGAAACCTAAGATGTAAGTCAAATAATAAATATTTCCTATCCTCAAGATGCTTATAGTCTAGAGGAGTTAGCAAACTTCATAAGATCTCTGTCACATATTCTTCTTGTGACAGAACGTCTTAGAGTGATAGGGATGGTATCTAGGTTGCATAGAGAAAGAAGAAAAACTGGAAAAGAGTTAACAGACTTAAAGAAAATAAAACTTCCAGGGATCCAGCAGTACAATAATAAGAGGAGCAATAGTACCAATTGAGCGCCTCTCATGTGCCAGGCGCAGTTTGATACTTCATATACGTGCTGTTTAATTTAATGAAGCCCTCGCAACAGTCTTCTGAAGTGGGTACTATCTCCACTTCGCAGACAAAATTGAGGCTCAGAAAGATTAGATAACTTGTCCAAAGCCATGTACTAAGTAAAATGGCAAAAATGGTACTGCAATCCATGTTAGGCAGGTCTGAAAGTTTCTGTTCTTTTCATTATAATATGATGCCTCAGAAAAGAGTTAAGAGAGCAATCGAGTTTATGAGATGGGACAGATCTGTTATGTCAAGATCCAGGGTATAATAAAGAAAGAGAAAAACCAATGCAGACTGGCAAATAGGGGCAGAGATGACATGTGAATCGAAGGAACTATATAGAGTAAGATGTTTGATAAGCCACAGTCACTGACTTATATCTAAAAAAATAATTTATTTTCCACTGACCTATAACTACTTTTATTTATTTATTGGTACTAGAGATGGAACCTAGGGCATTCTACCTCTAAGCTACATGCCCAGCCTTGCAAAATTGCTGAGGCTGGCTTTGAATCTGCGATCCTTCTGTTTCAGCCTCCCAAGTGCTAAGATTACAGGTGTGTGACGGTGTGTAGGGCTAACCTATAACTACTGATAATAAATGTTCCCATTATTTTCCAGGTCAATAATAATATACATTGCTATAATTAACTTAGAAGAGCCGGGCGTGGTGGCGCATGCTTGTAATCCCAGCATTTGGGAGGCTGAGACCGGAGGATCCGGGTTCGCGGCTAGCCTCAGCTACCTAGTGAGGCACTCCACAACTTAGTGAGACTCGGTTTCAAAATAAAGAATAAAAAATAGGGCTGGGGGTATAGCTCGGAGGTAGAATGCCTCTGAGTTCAATCCCCAGTACTGGAAAAAAAAAAAAAAAATTAACTTAGAAGAACTGTATCACTTAAAGCTTTTAGAGAAGTCGTCCTTAGATATTCTTATATACAGAAATAACCAAATAAATTGCATAAATAATGAAACATGCTCTTTTACTGAAATTAGTCTATCTATAGCAAAAAGGAAAAAATTCTAATAACTTACCACATTTTTCATTTCCAGAAGTTATCAAATCCTATAAAAGAAATTTAACAGCTATTACAATACATTCATTTTATGTGCAAATAATAAGGTTAATCTGTTATGAGTATAATATCTCAAGAAATCAAGGTCCATCAAGATTTTCAATGTCAAAGGGAAAGAAAACAGTGGTATTTTCAATTAGGCTTAAAAAATTTTAATAACTATTTTAAATTGACAGTAAAATTTCCGAATAAAAACTGAAAAACCAAGAGTCGCTGGACAAAGGAACATACACACAGTTGCAATTTGCCAGTCATCTATTGTATTTCTCTAACTATGGTATCATTAATTACAGGATATCACTATTGTGGGTTACAATTATTTTACATGCCAATTAAAATGTATCATTTTTAAATTTCAGAGATACTATTAAAAGGGAAAATATTACATTAACAAAGAAAAGATATTAATGTTGATGAAAAGTGGAGTTTCCCATGGCCCAAATACTTAACAAAACATTTCTTCAATGTGAGAGAAATCTATGGTAGCCAGAAAAATCAAAGGGAAAAACCTAGGGTGGCCAGTAGTGTTACAATGAGGGGAACAAAATTTAGGATAATATGACCCTGAAAATAGTATTACCTGTTCATAGCTCCAAAATGATTTGGAATGTGATATAATTTACAAATACCAAAAGTATCTTGAAAAAAATAATACTATGAAGTGATTATCTTATGTAGGTCAGGTTGTCCTGTTTTCAAAATTCCATATCCTATATCTTATATAGACTTTTCATTAGGAATCTTAGCATAAGAAAAGCTTATCAAAATTACAAATTATATTTAAAGTTCTTAAGATGACAGTTATTACAACGGTAAGGTAAACTGAAAAGGTAAAAATATTAAGCTCTAGTGTTTGAATCCCAAAAGGACTCACTTCAGACTCTCTCTGTTCAGACCATTCCTGACTTTGAAGTTCACTCCATTCAGATGTTATAGGAATATCTGAGAAAAATAAAATCTTGTAATTAAAATTACATCTTTAATAATTGAAATTTCTTTGCATTAATGTACATACAAAAGCAAGTCCCTAAATATTTTTATTTTATTTATTTTTGGTACTGGGGATGGAACCCAGAGGCACTCTAACTCCAAGTTATGCCTCTAACCTGATTTTATTTCCTTCTTATTAATTATTTTTTAATTTCTTAATTTGAAACAAGTTCTAAGTTGCAAAGGGCCTTGCTAAGTTGCTGAGGCTGGCTTTGAACCTGTGATCTTCCTGTTTCAGCCTCCCAAGTACTGGGATTACAAGTGTGCACCATACCCGGTTCCTGTACATTTTTAGAACTACCACTTCAATAAAAAAAAATTTAGTTTCCATTAATTAAGAAAATTCTTGAGTTTTTGTCCCTAAAATTTAACTAAGTGAATTCAGTTACCAGCTTATTATAATCTATAGATAATGTGACAGACGTAAGAACATTGAAGCCAGCCTCAGCAATTTACCAAAATCGTATTTCAAAATAAAAAACAAAAATGGTGGGGTGGAGCTCAGAGGTAGAGAGGGTCTGGATTTAGTCCTCAATACCAAAAAAAACCCCACCCCCACCCCCAAAACAAAAAACAAAACAAGAAAGAAAACTGAAGTACACTGTTTTACTGTTTTTAATATCCTTTATTAACTGAGCTCATTGGGGTGGTGAGCATCTCCACTGAACATGAGATGCTATAAATTTATTCAAGCTGTTTCTGTTCTCTTTTTTAGAAGAGTAATGGGAAGAAGTATATTGTTAATGCTTTGAAATATCATCACTTTCTCCCAGTTTTCAATGATAGTCTAGTGGTCTTAAGTATCTGTAAGTTAACACCAACTGACTGATGCCCATCCATAACCCATCTTAAGTGTTAACTTACCCACACTAAATAGTGAGGCAATAAATATCCTCATAAGTAAGTGCTACTCTTAATGAATGAAAATACACCAACTGCAAATACATTTGGATTGCATTTAACCAAACTCAAGGATCCATATAAATACAGTTAACTTTAGGGATCTTAGAAATTTTTTAAAAAGTTAAAGTATTTT
>PVLC010009749.1:0-53007 GCA_004027655.1 Graphiurus murinus
AATCCCAGCATTCGGGAGGCTGAGACCGGAGGATCCGGGTTCGCGGCCAGCCTCAGCTACCTAGTGAGGCACTCCGCAACTTAGTGAGACTCGGTTTCAAAATAAAGAATAAAAAATGGGGCTGGGGGTGTAGCTCGGAGGTAGAATGCCCCTGAGTTCAATCCCCAGTACCGCCAAAAAAAACCAAAAAAAAAAAAAAGAAATTATAACTGTGGATGAGCCAGGCGTGGTGGTGGACACTTGTAATCCCAGTACTTGGGAGGCTAAAACCGGAGGATCCAGGTTTGCGGCCAGCCTCAGCTACCTAGTGAGATCCTGTTTCAAAATAAAGAATAAAAAATAGGACTAAGGGTGTAGCTCAGAGGTAGAATGGCTCTGGGTTCAGTTCCCAGTACTGCAAAAAAAAAAAAAAAAAAAAAAAAAAAAAAAGAAAGAAATTATAACTATGAATGTATGTCTTTATACATTTGTCCAAACCCACAGACTGTTCACCATCAAGAAGAATGAACCCTAAATCAGGCACGGTGGCACATGCCTATAATTCCATTACTTGGGAGGCTAAAACAGGAGGATAACATGTTTGAGGCTAGCATGTGGTAAAGTAGCGAGACCATTTCAAAATTTAAACATAAATAAAAAGGATTGGGAATATACCTTAGAGGAAGAGCATCCCAGGGTTCAGTCTCCAGTAAAACACACACACATACACACACACACACACACACACACACACACACACACACACACACACCACAGACACATATCACACAAAGATAGTATTTTTTAAAAAGTGGAAATATGGATTTTGAATGATAACAATGTATCAATGTAAGCTTATTAACTGTAAAACATACACCTTGCCAGTGTGGGACATTGATAGTGGGGCAGGCTATGCATGTGTAGAAATAGAAGATATATGGTAGGTCTCTGATCATTGTTCTCAATTTTACTTTGAGCCTAAACCATTGCTAAAAATAAATTCTATTGAACAAAGAACATTTTTTAGGAGATTTCAGGGAAAGATGTTTACTCTTGATTAGAAGAAATAAGTGAGCCAGGAGAAATCTCCATTCTAGCCTTCAAGTTTCCTCCTTGCTTTGGATATTGTTCCAAGGAATCTTCTGTCCAAAGAGGAAGATTAGTTGTAAAGATGCTGACTCAAAGGCCTAACATTGTTAAGCTCCTGAACCAAGCCCAGCAACCACATATTTATGAGCTTTGTGCTTTGATAGAAAAATAAATTGCTACTGCTTAAGGCTAATTTTAATTTTATATTCAGTACCTCACAACTAAAAGTGTCCCAAGTGCTGCTCAGCCCAACCTCTTTGACTAGGCTGCCCTAGCACCTACTATGAGCTGGGCATGGTGGTACGTGCTTGTAAATCCCAGTACTTGGGACGCTGAGACAAGAGGATCGCAGGTTTGAGGGCTGCCACAACAAGTAGTGGGACTCTCATCAACCTAGTGAGACCTTGCTTCAAAATCAAAAATAAAAAGCACTATGGGTGTATCTTAGAGGCAGAATGTTCCTGGGTTCAATACCCAGTACAAAACAAAACAAAACAAAAAACCATAATAATAACATACCAGAAACATATTGTCACACTTATCTAGTGTCTCAGTATGCTTTTCTGTATTTGAACAAGTCTGAACTGCTTCCCATTCATTAACCAAGTTTCCCTACCAGGCGCCTGCTCCAACCAAGTGGTATAATCTATTTCCAGTCTTAGCATTAATCCTTTTCTGCCTCAAGATGTTATTGCAAAAACATTACTCATCACCTTTCATCTTCTCTGTTATGGTCAGTGTTCTCAGTTGCAAATAACAGAAACTTTCTCTAGTTAACATGACAAGAATAATTTATTGACAAGATATTGGATGGCTCAAAGAATCAATGAAAAGGGTCACTATAGGATACCCTGGATACCGAATATTATTTTTGCCGTCACTGGTGGATGAATTCTAAATTTTTCACTGCTTCTTTGCTATCGTTCCATTTTTAAAGTTCTGGATAGGAACATCCAATTAGCCAAGCCTTTCTACTTCTGAGACTCACAGGATGATGGATTCGTAAACATAGGTAGGAAGTTTGAAGGATGAGCAACTCCCCCAAAAAAGGTAAAATAAAGATTAATATCCATTCCTCATTTCCTGATGCTTTCCTTCCTCTCTCTCTCTCAAGATTCCCATGCTTCTTTTTTAATGGTTCCCCTAGATGGTGCTCTCCTAGGGTGATGCTCCATGTTTCAGATGTATTCTTTCCTTTTCTCATCAGAATTCTTTTTCCTTCAGGGTGCTGATATCTGCTTTCCGATTACTAATTCACAGTTTAGAATTAATGACTGTTAGCAGCTGAAGGCATGATTTGACTCAGAAATATTTCCCGTTTTGAAAAATAAAGCTTGGTGCGATGATGCTATAACCTAGGGGAATGGAATCCTAAAATCAAAAGACAAGTGTATTGTTCAATCTCCATGTATTTATATAATTCCTCTGTAGCTTCTTGCTATGGATTTCTAATCCCCCTCATTATGATCTGAGAAGATGCAATAATAAATGCTGGTGAGGATGTGTGGAAATAGGATCTCTTATACACTGTTGGTGGGATTGTACATTAGTACAACCACTATGGAGAGCAGTGTGGAGGTTCCTCAAAAGACTAGAAATGAGCGAGCATAGTGGTCCATGCTTGTAATCCAACTAGTTGAGAGGCTAAAAGAGGAGGATGGCAAGTTTAAGACCAGCCTCAGCAACTTAGTGATACCCTCAACAACTACTTAGTGAGACCCTGTTTCAATATAAAAATAAAAAAAGGCTGGAGGTGTAGCTCAGAGGTAGAATGCCCCTGGGTTCAATCTCTAGTACCAAAAAAAAAAAAGGAAAAGAAAAAAAAAAAAGACTAGAAATGGAACCACTATATGACCCAGCTATACTACTATACTACTTCTCTGAATCTTTCCAAAAGAACTAAAGTCAGAATACTATAGTGATACATGCATACCTATGTTTATAGCAGCACAATTCACAATAGCCAAGTTATGGAACAAACCCAGGTATCTGTTGACAGATGAATGGATAAAGAAAATGTGGTATATATACACAATGGAATTCTACTTGGCCACAAAGAGGAACAAAACTATGTAATTTGTGGGAAAATGGATGGAACTAGAGAATATTATGCTAAGTGAGATCAGCTAGTCTCAGAATGTCAGAGATTATATATTATCTCTCATATTTGGGAACTAGAGAGAAAATAGGAAACCTAAGGGAATTTGGACACATATGGAGAAGGACCAGTAGAAAAGTGGAAGAGTAGTGGGAGAGGAAGATAGGGAAGAGAAAAGGAGAATTGAGGAAATAAACAGTTAAAATCATGCTTTGGCAATAAAGGTGTTAATAGGCATGGTGGCAGATGCCTGCAATCTCAGTACTTGGGCTGACACAGTAGAATTGCAGGTTCAAGGCCAGGCTCAGTAAATTAGTGAGATCCCTCAGCAACTTAGCAGGACCCTGTTTCAAAATAAAAAATAAAATAGAGCTAGGGTATAGATCCAAGGTAGAACATCCCTACATTCAATTTCCAGCAGTGTGTGTGTGTATGTGTGTGTGTGTGTGTGTGTGTGTGTGTGTGTACTGGTTTTGCTAGCATGTACAGGGAGGGAAAAGAGGACAGTGAGGTTGAATGTAGAGGGAAATACACCAAGAGCTATGTACATGTATGTTTATATCAACTTGAACCTTACTATGATTTATAATTGCAATTTACCAGTAAAAGTATAAAAAAGAAAGACAAGTGGTGTCAAACATTTGATTATTTCCTGTTGTCTCCCTCCTATCTGATTCCTTCCCCTGTCAAGTCCTCAGATAGGATCCAAGTACATGGAAAATGGGTCTAAGGACTGGCTGAGTTTGAGCCTGTGTAGAATGAAGTTATGATTGTGTGGGGCTGAGAATCAAAGAAGTAAGGCCAGGCCTAAGTATTTGATTGGGATGCAGGCAGGGTGGAGATTTTGAGGAATTTTGGCCCCAGGATGGCTCTCTAGGAGCTCTAGAGAGACTACAGTGGCATTCTCCACAGCTGCAAGATCTCTTTTGGGGGCTCTCTACATGCAAGATTTTGTTCCCCTTCAGAAGTATCTCAACAAGGGACATGGAAAGCTACAATGAAGCATACCAGGCCTATCACTTAATTACCTTTAGTACTGAATCGGTTGTTATGTAGTTGTGAGGTATAAATCAGATGCCTGATTTCATGGAACCACTGGACAATGACTCCTTTGGCAAGTGAATGGGACCTGAGAAGCAACTTTGGCCTGAGGCCATGAAACATATATTGCTGGAGTAATAGTAATGCTTATTTTAATATACCAAATGTTGTGGACTTGTGTGTTTGTAGCACTTTGAGCCTCACTACACTGTATAATTACAATGCATCAGTGAAAGTAGAAAAATTAAAAAAATGGTAATGCCCCTTACTGCACCTTCTTCCACATGGAATGTCCTCTTTGTCACCCTTTTGTCTCTTCAGCAAAACCCCAGACTTGGAAACAGCCCTTTCTGACAATATCAGCTTTTAGTGGTTTTTTTTTTATTATCTGAGCTTCCACATTTATTTACCACAAAGAATCTATACCACATTACTTATCACTTAGTCTCCAGTATTGTGTGCTGTTTATGAATTATGTCCGGTGTAGCAGATGGTTTAGGATACTGATAAAGAATGTAATACCTATATTCAGGAGGGCCTGCAAAGAATTCCCACCCTGCATTAACTAGTAGTTTCAGTTAGGGTTTCATTTGACTGTAAGTAAAAGAAACTCATCTATATTAACTTAAACAAATAGGAGTTTTTTCATGTATCAAGAAATATGAAGGGGTTATTAGTGATTCAGCAACTCAGTGACTTAAGGATTGAAATCACTGAGATAATTCTTGGCAGTTTCATCACAAAGCCAAAATGGTTACTGCTGCTTCTGCCATCACAGTTATATTCAGAGCAGAAAGGAGAAAGAGGCAGTGTTCACTCATATATGTCTGTTTTACTTTTTTTATGCTGGGGATTGAACCCAGGGGCACTATATCACTGAACTACACCTCTAGTCCCCCTTTTTTGTTTTTGAAACAGGATCTTGATAAATTGCTGGGGGTTTTGCTATATTGCCGAGGCTGGCCTCCAACCTTCTGTCCTCCTGTCTCAGCCTCCCAAGTACTGAAATTACAGATATGTGCCACTGCACCCAGCTTGTTTTTAATAAGCAAATACACCAGATTTCCCTGAATCCCCAGAACCCCTTCCCTTAGGTCTCATTGGCAAGAACTACATAAATTAGTACCTTTAGCTACAGGAAGCTCAGAAAGCAAGTACTCAGCTTTCCGGTCTCCGTAGAAGGAGAAAGGAGTGCAGAATGGATACGTGTTCTTTGTGGTCACTATAGTTAACCTTTTTCCTACCTAACTCTCTGCCTATTCTACCCCATATCTCCATCTTTCAGAGATCCAAAGATATAAGATGCCATGACCTTTCAGAAGCAGAAACTGATCCCAGTGCAGATACCTCACCCAATCATCTCTCAGTTTGATCCTGATAACTGATCTAAGGACCTGATTATTTACATGAACATTAACATATATAACTGGAGTTCTCAGAGTGCACTCAGTTTTTTAATATTCTTTTATCGGTGTATTCTAATTATACATCGGAGTGAGATTCAAAGTGATACAAACATACATGCACACAGAACTCAGTGTGTTTCCCTCCACATCCTATCTCTGCACCCCTTCCCCACATATTTTAGTGAGATGGGTAGTGATGCCTTCATATATGGCCATTACATTATTTAAACTTTCCCCTTCCTCAAACCTCATTTTTCTCCCCCCTCCACCTTCTCAACTTCTACTATTCTACTAACCTTTTTCTTCATTTAAATGAAGTCCTTTTTGTTTCCTATTTTCTCTCTAGCTTCCACATCTGAGAGAAAACATATGATGCTTGAATTTCTGAGACTGCCTGATCTCATTTAAAATATTCCCTAGTTTCATCTATTTTCCTGCAAATGACATAATTTTGTTCTGTATGGTTCAATAAAATTCCATTGTGTGTATATGCCACAATTTCTTTATCCATTCATCTGTTGATGGGCAGCTTTTTATTATCTGTTCCCCTCAACTAATGTCAGGACAAAGGCTTTCCTGCTGCTAAGTGCATTAGTATTTTAAATACCTTAAGGAACCCAATTTTATTACTAATAAGCAAGGCAGCCACCCTCTTTTAAGTTCAAATCATTCCTCAACATTTTATTTTTCTGGAACGCCATTGTCTATTTTTTTTAATCTTGAGACTGATACCAATATTGAACTCTGAGAATAACTGATGACTAAATGGTAGGTTTTAGTTTTTGCTTTACAATGGAGAAACCGCAGGTGGTAGGGATCATGCAGTGGGCAGCAGAAAAGAGAGTAGGGGATAGAGAATATCTTTCCACTGACCACCAAGGTTTGTATATGCAACTTACTACCCCATACTTCTGCTTAGAGGTCTAGTAGACATTTTGTACTCAATAGGACCAAAATATGTGTTCCTCTATCAGTCTTACCCATCTCACTGAAGTCTCCATTGTGCACTCTGTTGCTTGGGCCAGAAGCCTAAAGGTCATCATGACACTTAATCTAGCATCCTTATCAAAATCAGCCATTTCTAAACAAAATCTATATTCAGTCACTGTGCTTAATCTACAACACTACCATAATTATTTATCACTTGGTCTACTGCAATAACTTCCTACTTTTCCTTCCTTCCTTTTTTTCTTCTTTCTTCCTTGATTTTTTTCTTTATTTGGCCATCATTTCACAGCAGAAAAAATATCTTCTTAAATTTTAGATCATATTAACTTCTTTTTTAAAGTACCCCAATGACCTTTTCATTATATTTATTCTCATGGCTTACAACACTCTGCATGACCTAATCTATGTCAATGTCTCCAACTTCATGTACTTTTCTTGTGTGGGGTACTAGTGATTGAACTCAGGAGTGCTTTACCTCTGATCTATATCCCCAGACATTTTCAATTTTCTTTTCTTTTTATTTTGAGACAGGGTCTTGCTTGCTAAGTTGCTCAGGCTTGTCTTGAACTTAGGATCTTCCTGTCTCAGCTTCACTTATACTGGGATTATATGCATGCAACACTGCATCCAGTTTCATCTTGTAGCTCTATTCCTTTTATTCACTTTTCAGTGTCATTGCCCTTTCTGTTCCTCTTACATACCAAAATTATGACTGTGTTTGTGTTTTACATTATCTGTTTCCTCTGTCTGTAAAGCTCTGCACCAAAACATCCATATATCTATTCCTCTATACCCTTCAGGGCTCAGCTCAAATATCAGCTGAATATAGAAGCCTTCTTTGAGCATCCTATCTGTATTAGTCTGCTTGGTTTACAATAAAACATACCATAAATAGGGGGACTCAAAACAGCAGAAATTTATTTCTCATAGTTCTAGGGGTTGTGAAGTCCAATATTAAGGTGCCTGTGTTGTACGTGCCTTGCTCTCTACCTGACTTGTAAATGGCTGTCTTCTCACTGTGTCCTCACATAACCTTTCCTCTGTGCATGCAGGGAGAGGGAGCAAAAGCAAGCTCTCTGGCATCTCTTCTTATAAGGACACTAATTGCATCGAACCAGGATTTCTCCCTTATGATTCCATCTTAGCCTAATTGCCTCCCAAAGACCCTGCTTCAAATCCCATCACATTGGGGTTTAGAGCTTCAACATATAAAATTTGGAGGTGACATAAGCATTCAGGCCATAACATTATCCAAAGAAGCTCCTGGACCATCAACCAGCCCATTCTTTATTACAGTTTCTTTCTTTCTTTTTTTTTTTGGTACTGAGGATTGAATCCAGGGGCATTCTATCTCTGAGCTACACCCTCAGCACTTTTTTATTTTGAAACAGGTTCTCTCTAAGTTGCTGAGGCTGGCCTTGAACCTGCCATCCTCTTCTCTCAGCTTCCTGAGTTCTGGGATTACAGGCCTGTGCCTGGATCCAAGTTTTATATTTTTTATATTTTGTATCACTTCTGAAATGATCTTGTTCCTACCTACATTTGTTTACTTGTTCATTATGTATACCTCTATCACAATGCAAATTCTGTTAGAGTGGGAACCAAGTCTATTTTCTTTGGCACTATTATATCCCCAGTGTTGACAACAGTACCTGGCACATGGTAAAGACTTAACAAATATTTGTCAAATTAATGAATGAATTGGTTTGGAGCCTTACCTCCATCTGTTACATGGCTTCCATTATGATCCTCATGACCCCAGTAAAGAGAACCGAGTACTGTTCAAGGTGGTATTTTGTGTGTTTGATCCTGCTCTTACAATAGTCTCCTCAGCAGCTCTAGGGTGCTTTCCAACTTTCTTCAGGCTGTTCTCTAACTTCTATATAGTTATTTGGGAATGAATTTCCTCTGTTGCCTCAGTCCAGTTGAGGCAAAGTCTGGCCCAAGTCCTCTTATTCCCCTCCAAAAATAATATATGGTCCCTTCCAATAAGTGCCTTCATCTTTTTTCATGAGAGTACAATATGTCTGCAAATCTAAGATTCTGGTAATTCCCTCTGGAAAGAGGAATCAAGTGTTTAATGCAGGCAATAAGACTGGAGGTGGTTAGAGGCGGGAGAGATCATGGGGTGGATGGATAAAGCTTCCTGGAATGAGGGAGCTTTCAGTTCATCCTTAAGGCATGATGAGAATGTGGGTAGGCTACGAGGAGGAGGAGGGAGTAACCTGCATTGCTGGAGGTGGGGAAATGGCATAAGAAAAGGCCTGGAGAGAAGCAATGCATTCATATTTGCTGGGGATGTGATAGCAACCAGCCATGTTTAGCAAATTGGCTCTTCAAAGTTCAATTGGCACCTACCAGACCAGAGCTGGGCAATGGCTATTTCAGTGAGTGTCTCTGACTGTAAAGAGCTCAACACCTATTTGGAGAAAAGAAAGTTTGTTTCCTGTTGATGTATGGGATCACTGTTTTTCTCTCAGCTTAAGGACAAGATTTGTAACTTTGAAGCTTCACACACGAAGGAACAATTCAGAATGCATGGTTATCTCAGCTTTGCAGCTCAGTTCAAGATTAGCAGGTGGCGGAAGCACAATGACTCACAAATGTTATCTCCAGTTGCTCCTGCCCTCTGAAGGCTCCTCCAATTTGCACCAACTCCACTCACTTCCTCTTTGTCTCTCCATCAGATTCTTTTCTGAGTTTATAGCCTGGAAGTTCCCCAAGGTCTTTAGCAAATGCCCACCCACCCCCACCTACAACCAACCCCCTGAGGGAAAGGGAAGGGAAGTGTCCTTCTCCCTGATGGTCCTGCCTGCCTTCCCTGAGGCCTTAGGCACTGAGGCTTGTACTAATTTTCATGGCTAAGTTAAGCTTATTTATGTGACATGCTGTTAAATATATCCACTTTCCTGGCTACACTCATCCATTCAATGGAACATTAAGCTAATTATTTTTGTCAAAATCTTCCCAGTGTTTAGCTGCCAAGTTCAAGGTGTGCGTGTGCGTGCACACACTTGCACATGCACCTGCACTCACACACATTCCTTCCTTCCTACATTACATTTGTTATTAGTGTTCTGTCAAATGTCCAAAGCTATGCCCATTATTAAATAGTATGCTGCTAATAGAGCAACCATTGCATTTCTAACAGCCCTCTAAATTCAGTCTACTTCACTTCTTTTTCTGTGCAGGTAAAACCAGCCTCATCAGCTTGCAATGTCTTTGGACCTGAGGAAACCAAGCCAGTTCAGTCACTATACGCAGTGTACCTATTATAAGCAAAACACAGCTTTAGTAGCTTCTGGAACTAGGAGGAGGGCCAGAACCGTATGAGGACCAAGATGCTTAAGAATGTCATTCTTGAGTTGGATATGGTGGTACATTCCTGTAATTGCAATCCTTGGGAGGCCGAGACAGGAGGGAGGAAAGTTTGAAGCCAGCCTTGGCAATTTAGTGAGACCATCAGCAGCAGAGTGAGAACGTGTTTCAAAACTGAAAAGAAAATTAAGGGGTGGTTGTGTAGCTCAGAGGTAGAATGCCCTTGGGTTCAATCCACAGTATCAAAAACAAGAGCTGGGTATGGTGGCACACACTTGTACTCCTAGTATTTGAGAGGCTGAGACAGGAGGATCACAGATTCGTGGCCAGCCTCAGCAACTTAGTGAGGCCCTCTGGAACTTAATGAGATCCTGGTATACCCCCAACCCCCATCCCTTTTTGTGGTACTAGGGATTGAACTCAGATGCATTATACCTCTAAGTTATATCCCCAGCTCTATTTTATTTTTTATTTTGAAACAAGGTCTCATGAAATTGTGGAGGGCCTTGCTAAGTTGTTGAGGCTGGCTGCTAACCTACTGTCCTCCTATCTCAGCCACTCGAGTACAGGCCTGTGCCACCATGCATGGCTCACCCCCAGCACTTTTTATTTTGTATTTTGAAACAAGGTCTCGAAGTTCCTGAGGCTGGTCTTAAACCTATGATCCTCTAGTTTCAGCCTCCCAAGTACTAGAATAATAGGTGTGTGCAGCCACACCTGGATTTTCCCTTTTTAATGTAAATGACAGTGCACTTACCATATAAACTAGTTTGTATCTTTGTATTTCCCACTTAATGTAGCTTTGGAGATATTTCCACTTCAGTACGTGCAGAAAATCCTCATTCATTTTAGTACTTTCCAATAAGATACATGAAAAAATATAATTTTGTATGCAAGTTATATGAGTCAGATCGAGCATCTCTTTGTGTTCCAGAGTCATTTGTGATTCTTTTATGTGGTCCATTGGATAAAATGTTTAACCCATGGCATACAACGATAGGACTGAAACATCACTAGGTTAGGAATCAGGAGACATTTGTGAGCCTCAATGTATGTCCGAGCAATGGAAACATTAGAGTAAATTTCCTCTAAGTATCTTTAGCTGCTGAAATATTATAGAAGTGTAGGAAGAAGTGCTGAGGCAGCCATTTAAGGCAAAGAGAGTGATAGGAAAACAAAATCTTAGAGGAGAAAATGCAGAGCAGTGTCAATGTCCAAACATGTCCATTGGGTGGAAAGGAAAAAAGTTATTACCCTCATGGTCTAGCATCATCAGAAACTATTGTGATTTGGATTTAGAATGTCCCCAAGGATATGTTGTAGACAAGTTAGTCACGTTGGAGGTGGATGTGGCCTTAAGGACTATGTAAGTCCCTCACCCCTAACCCCTCATTCTCTCTCTGCTTCTGGCCTCCATGGTGTGTCAGCTAGCAGAGTCCTTAAACTTTTGCTCTTTCTCTGCTTCCCACTGCCATACCCTGAACTTTACAGATGTGACCAGGCCTAACATGGACTAAAACATCTGAAACCTCGAGATCTGTAAGCAAATAAATCTCCTTCCTCTAAGTTGTGGTCATCAGATATTTTGAGTCAAAGCAGTGAGAATGCTGACAGAGAGAGACTAAATTCTTCCTACATACAAAATGTTTGGGTACCCAGTTAGGGATTTTAAGGGACATGAGTAAGGCCTTTCTGAACCAAGTGATGTCCAAAATTCCTGTTACAACTCACCATCATGGAGATGGTGACTCTACACACTTGTAGAGTCGATTTCACAATCAAGAGGATCCCTAAAGGCTGTCCAGTCTAATACCCATATATTGTTTGTATTACCAGTGGAACACTTCGGTGACTACATGTGCAGTCTTGCCTCATATACCTCTAGTATCTGGTGAATTTATAAGCTCATATGCCACCATTTGATTGATGGTACTGTCTCAATTGTTAGAAAGGTTTCTTTTGTGTTGAAAAGCATGTTTTATCTGCTAAATCAATTAAATTTTTTCTCAAGCTTTATTATGCCATGTATTGTACATTGCCTTAGTATATGTTAAAGATGAGGTACTCAATAGATCTTTCACTTTTAATCTTAGCTTTCTTCTTCTTCTTCTTCTTCTTCTTCTTCTTCTTCTTCTTCTTCTTCTTCTTCTTCTTCTCCTCCTCCTCCTCCTCCTCCTCCTCCTCCTCCTCCTCCCCCTCTCCCTCTCCTCCTCCTTCTCCTCTCCTTCTCTTTTCTATTTCCCTTTCTCCTCCTTCTTGCAGTGGTACTGAGAATTGAATCCAGGGCCTTGCACATGCTAGGCATGAACTCTAACACTGAGCAAAATTCCCAGCCCACGAAGCTGTTTTTTTCTAGTACTGAGAACTGAACCCAAGGCCTAATACATTCTAGGTAAATGTTCTAAAACTGAGCTACACTCCGAACCTATAATTCTGGCTCTATGGGACTATAGGAATTGGTTGAAACACTTTTTGTATATAGTTCATCTGCCATTTTAAGAAAATATCCATGTCTCTTCTCTCCCCACTCCACCAAGCCAAAACTAAAGTACAAAGTTGGAATGCTCATACCACTCCAGTTTAGACTCCAACTAAGAAGCTCCAGTTTATCTGTGTCCCAGAACTGAACCCAAACTGTAGGAACGGACTGAGCGGTAGAGTTGATAGAAGCAATTACCATCAGAGATGACAGCACTCTTTTCCATAAATATTAGCCTAAGATGATATTAGCCCTTTTAACAAGTATGTTACTCTTGGTTAATAGCAGGCTTTGTAGCTCACTAGACTCCCAAGATCTTTTTCACATGAGAATCTTCACCATAAGCTACCTCTTGCCCACCTTGTGCTTTTATTATTGATTTTTTAAAAATTAAATGCATGACTTCACAATTACTCCTATTAAATCATAGGGCCAGGGATGTGGCTCAGTGGTAGAGCACATATCTAGCATTCATGTGGCCATGGATTTGATCCCCATCACTGCAAGAAAAGGAAAACCATCTAGTAAATTTCACCTTGCAAAACGGGTGCATCATTTTAGTAAAGATCTCTTTGGACATCAATTTTGTTTTACCTTAAATTAGTTATCCTTCCTAGATTTGTGTTAGGTGCAAGTTTGATCAGCAAGCCTTCCGTATCTTTATCCAAATCATTGACACAAATTGCGGTTAGATCAGTGCTGCTAGGAAAGCCATCGATCTCTACACTTTGGTGTTCTCAGCAGGCTTAAGAATCCACCAAGCTGGGACATTATCCAGTCCACTTGACATTTGAGTTTATCCACTAGCCTGCCACTAAAAAAAAACCTTTGTCAAATACTTTCCTGAAACCCTGAAGCATCATTCCTCTCATTTACCAGTGTAGGAACCCCATCAGCAAAGAAAATTTGATTGTTTTGGCATGACTATTTCTAGTGAAACCATTTGAATCTCTGGCGATCATTGCTTTTCCAAGTACTCACAAACCATCTGTTTAATAATCTGTTCTGGAGCTTTGCAAGCAATTGACATCATGCTCACTGGGCTTTAGCTTCTAGAATGATCATTTCCCCACTTTGAAGACAAGAAACAACATTTGCTAGCTCCAATATTTTGGCACCTCTTCTCTTCTCTATAGTTTCTCAAAGATGATCAATTGTTATGCCACGATTACTTCTTCAAGCTCATTTAAATCAAGGGGTGATGTGAATTATGAAATTCTAGAATATCTGAGTTGGAAGGAGTCTTAAAGATTTTTTAGTTCAAGATCCCTATTGTACAGGAGGGGAAACTGAATTCTAAAGAGGGAAGAGGATAATTGTTTTAGAGGCAAAGTTTGACTCCTATGACATAGATAAGTGGGTTAGAGAGCATGAAAGACATATTTTCCTAATATCACTTTTTCTGAGGAACAACTTTGCCTAAGCCACTTATTCACCACTCTGAGCACAGCCTCCCTGAAATTCCGGTCCTAGAAGATGAGAGGTAAGATTAGCACGCAGAGCAGAGTGTGATGATGCATGAATGCTTGTAATCCTAGTACTTGACAGGTTGAGGCAGGAGGATTTCAGGTTCAAGACCAGCCTCAGCAACTTAGTGAGACCCTGTTTCAAAATAAAAAAATAAAATCAGCTGGGGGTGTAGTTTAAATGCCCCTGAGTGTTCAATCTCCAATACCACAAAAAAAAAAAAGAAGAAGAAAAGAAAAAAGATTAGCATTCAGACAGAAACTTGAGACAAGCATGGATCTTTTACTTTTCTTCCATCATGTAGTATAGTGGGAAGACCACTGGACAGAGTCAAGATCCCTGATTTGTAGCAGTGTAGGAGGAAGTGGTGAGACAACCGTTCTTTTTCAGGAACCTGTTGTATGACCTTCCCAAGCTACTTGCCCTCTCTTGGGTTCAGTATTCTCATTTCTTCAAGGGTCCTTTAGATTCTGCTTCTGTTTCTTCATTCAACAAATATTCTCTGAGCACCTACTTTGTGTCCGGCTCTGTCTTGGATTGTGTGAGCACAGATGGACTTCTTGGGTGAATTTTACCAGAAAATAGGACAGGTAAATTTTGATGGATAGAAAAATTTTGATGGTAGGATAAGACGGAAGGAAAAAATGGTCCTTTGTTTGATACTACAGGAGTATCAAACAACTCACAGCCAAGGGAATCCAAAATGAGGAAGGGACTGTGGAGGAAGAATAAAAACAAAATCAAGGGTCTTTGCATTCTTCTAAAACCTAAGATCCCTAAGTGTGTAGCATTTCTTCTTCTACCTCCAAGTTACACCCCCAGCACTTTTTTTTGAAACCAGGTCTCACTAAGTTGCTAAAGCTGTCCTTGAACCTGTGATTTTCCTGTCTCAGCCTCTCAAGTACCGGGATTACAAGCGTGCACCAAAGGTGCCTGGTTGGTGTGTTTTCTTCTTTTTACTTTTTCCTGTCCTCTCACCTCAATTTATCCCATTTCTTCTCCTCTTCACCTCTGTTTTGGCCTTAGGGGTCAGCATTTAGCTTTCTTCCCTGGGATTCAAATCAATAGTCCATAGTTAATACCCCACTTCGATTTGGCTGTCCAACTACCGTTCTCTCTGTCTTCCAGAACACTCAGGAAAATGGCAATACCCTTTGGTATAAATACATCCATTTTCTTTCTTTCCCCTCCAGGTAAGTTGTCTAAAAATAGCTGTGATAGCAGGGTGAAATGAAGCAGCCCAATGCAGTCAGAACAACAACCTATGGAAAGGGATCTGTGGCCTCTAAAGTGAGCAGCACCAAAGACTTCTTCATCCTCTCCTCCTGAGCATTCCCTCTACCCACAATAGTTAAGGCTACTTGGCAGGATTTCTGCTCCAGGACTAATAGAATTCATTCCTTTATCTACCCTTCCTGAGTGAGCTGGACAGGATAGCCTTTGGAAAAAGGATTGTGAACCCTCATATTTGTGTAGTCTTCAACTGCTCAAAAAGTATCTTCAGGTCTGGTACTTCATTTTGCTATTCTACTAGTAGAAGGAGATGAGGTGAGGGACATGGACTTACTTGAGGTTTCACATCCATGAGTTAGTGTTGGAGAATCAAAGTCCTTGAGATTGATCTGTGGTTAAGTTTATGCTATGGTACCATGAGTTTTAGAGAGGCTTCCTTCTCATGTTTTCTAACCATGGCCTAATTTATTTCCATCAGTAGTGAAAGAATCAAGGATATAGACTCTGGAGCTACATTGCATGAGATGATACCTTATCTCTGCCACTAAACAAGCTGTGTGTTCTTCGGTGAGTTACTTAACCTCTAATTGTTTTATCTTTCTCACTCGTGAAATGAGGATATAAAAGTACCCTTTTTTTTCTAAGTTTTGTGAGGATTAGATGGATTAAATGAACTACTATTTGTAAAATGCTTAAAGTAATGTTTGATCAGAATAAGCCTCCCATAAAATAAACAAAATATTACATGCTTCCTTGAATGACCTTGCCAAATTTCTACCCACCAGCCATCAGAATCATAATATATTCCTTCCTGTCCTTTTTTCCTCCAACAAATAAATTTCAAAACATGGTCAAATATGTAACATTGTTTCATAGCAAGGGCACTGGGCCTGGAGTATGCATTTGTGAGTTTGATTGTGGGTTTGATTATTTCCAAGCAAGTTATGGGACAATGAGTGAGTGATTTTCCCAAACTGAACCTCAATTTTCTCTTCTATATAATGGAGCACATACTATATGGCATATATCAAACATAAATGATGTTGCATATATACATAATGTCACATAGTGATTGATAAGTGCTATGAGTAAAAATAAAAGAGAGTAAAGGAACAGAGAATCATAGGTGGGAGTGGCCTTTTTAGATAGGGTGGTTAGGGAAGGCCTTTCCAGAGAGGTAACATTCGAGCAGAGAACTAATGGGTCAGAAGGGGACAAACATGGGCAGATCTATGGCAAAAGCACTCTAGACAAAACAAAAAGGAGATGCAAAGGTCCTGAGGCAGGAATAAACAGCATATTGGAAGAACAGCAAAGGAGGCTGATGGCGCTTGAGAATTGATATAGAAATCATGTCTTGCAAAACCGGACTATGACTCATAAAACAGATAATCTGCACCAAATCAAATCATGATCACTGACTACCTAAGCTCAAACCCTTTTAGTATCAGCTCCTTTATAACCATACGTTCTAGATAAGATAACAGACAAACCTATCTAATGATAGATCTGCAAATTCACATGATATAAAAATAAGATCACTGACTGTTTCAGCACATCGTTCTGTTTGCAAATACTGACTAACCTTGCCAAGATTATTCCATGACTAACACAAGCCCTCAATATTCTATGCTTCATGTTGCTTCTGAGGTGTGTGCTCCCTTACTATAGCAAATTATGCAAATCTAACTTTCTTTGCCAACAAATGTGTTTCTGATGGTCTTTAACTAGTAGAATTCAATTGGCTAGACTACAATAAGTAGTAGAAGATATAGTCAGGGAAGTGGTGGGAGCCAGATCACGTGACCTCTTGCAGGTGATGATTTAAGGTTTATTCTGGCTGGGGATGTAGCTCAGTGGTAGGGTGCTTGCCTGACATGGGTGAGACCTTGGGTTTGATCCTCAGCACTGCAAAAAAAATGTCCTTGCTGGGAATGGTGGCACACACCTGTAATCCAAGTACTTGGGAGGTTGAAACAGGAAGATCATAGGTTTGAGGCCAGCCTCAGCAACTGAGCGAAACCTTCGACAATTCAGCAAGACTCTGTTTCAAATTTAAAAAGAAAAGGAAAAGGGATGGGGATATAGATCAGAAGGAGAATGTCTGTGAGTTCAATCCCCAGTACCCCCAAAAAAGTCCTTTCCAAAATCTTTGTTGGGTGTGTTGCTGTATGCCTATAATCCCAGTATTTGAGAGGCGGAGACAGGAGGATTGCAAGTTTGAGGCCAGCCTCAGCAACTTAGACCCTGTTTCAAAATGAATAGTTAAAAAATCTAAGGGATATTTCAGAGGTAGAAATTTCCTGTGTTCAATCTTCAGTACCACACACACAAAAAAGATTTAATTTAAGTGTGATGGGCTATTGAAGGGTTTTGAGCAGGAAAGCGATATGATCTTATTCGCATTTTGATGAATCATCTCGGTTCCTGTGAGCACATCAGATGAGATAAAGAATATGAAAGTGGTTTGTAAACACTAACATGCCATATGTATCTGAGGGATCATTAATAATAAGTTTACAAGTCCAAAAGGTAATGAACATATATCAGAGTACTGACAGGGAGCAGACAGCACATTCAAAATTTTGCAAGCAATTTAATGAAGGGATATTTCCAGAGGGCAGAATTAAAGGGAATCAAGGAATTGAAAAGTGATGGTGAAGCATCCAGGCTACCCCCAACCCAGGTTTGAATGAACAAGGGAAGCAAACAGACACTAGCATGCAAAACAAGTTAATTTGAGAACAGGGGTTTCTCAAGAGCAGCTGTGGCTGTTGCTAGAAGAATGCAGTTACTGAGGAACTGCACTGTGACAGGGAGACAGTTAAAAGGGTGGATTTATACACCGACTCCTGTCTTCTATTATTTTCCAAGCCAGTGTCTCTCACTGACTGAAAACAATCAGAAAACAGAAAACAGGAGAGCCTGGGTAGTGTAGTTCATAAACATCAGCCTCTGAGGAGGCAGAGCATGGAGAAAAAGGCTAGGAATGAATCTAGAGGGATATTCACAGAAAAATGAGCAAGGAATGGTTAGAAACACTAGCTATGCCACTGCTTATTAGCCATTGCTTCCTTAGTTGACTGCAATAGTCTGTGACCAGATTTTCCTGTTTCTAGTCCCTCCTTCCCATTCACATGCAGCTTTCAGAGAAAATTTTCTGCTTTTTAAGTTTTTCTTGATACTAGAGATTGAAACCAGAGGCATTCTACCTTCTAGCTACACCCCAGCACTTTTTATGTTTTATTTTGAAACAGGATCTTGTTAAGTTGCCAAGGGTCTTGCTAAGATACTGAGGCTGGAATTGAACCTGCAATCCTCCTATCTCAGCCTCCCAAGTACTGGGATCAGAAGCATGTACCACCGTACCTGGCTTAGATATTTTTTCTACAGTACAGCTTTGATCAAGTCACTCACCTGTTTACAATATTTCTACAACTCTCTCCTTCCCAGTCCCAATCTTAGCCCCACATTATGAAGAACTGAGCTAACTGTGCAGTGAGGTGCACAGCAGGTAGTCGCTAATGGCAGTTCTTACCAATCCTTCATGTGGCCCCTGACTATTTTAGTCTGATTTTCCTTTGTTTACCATGTCCTATCCTTGGAAACAAAGCTCTAACTGATGAGGTGATATCATCCAATATATCCTTCCTTTCTAACTGTGTGTCTTTGCTTATAGTGTAGTCCTCATCTGGAATACCCTCCCTTTCTTCCCCACCTATAGAAATCTGACCCTAACTTGAACTATGAAAAATTTCCTAACATACCTGTTAGCATAAATAAAATGCCTCTAGTCTTGCTTCTATCCTTTTAGGGATAGATTCTATACTTTTCTCATAACATTCAACACAGTCTCTCTTGAGCAATAAATTATATGCCTAAATGCCTATCTGCTTGGTTAAAGGGTCAGCTCTTTAAAATGAGAGGTTATTGTTGGCTTCTTTTCTTTGCATCGTGGTGTGAGTTGGCTAACTCAGTGTCTGTTGCCCAAAAAGTATTTGCTGAAGTCAAACTGAATAAAACTTTTTCTGCAGTCCTGTGTCCTCACAGCTCATGTTCATCACAATAAACCCGCAGACTGTGCACGACCTCAAAATGCCTTCTGACTCACCAAAGCAAAATTCAATTAGCTCCCATAGTGTTCAAGTGTTTTGTGTATGCCACTGTATCTCATTTTCTGTGATGTGGTCACCGAGCTCTGTTACACATAGCAGCCCCCAGTCTGAACATTCATTAAGCTCGGTTCCCCAGGCCCCATCCCATTTCCTGTCATCAGGGCTCAGTGGCCACTGCTGTCCACCTACACATTCCTTTTCAATTGCTAAAAAATGTTGTTTTGTTTCCCTGCCTCGGCAGGAAATTCACAGTATGAGTGGTCCAAGCACTCTATACACAGTAGGCACTCCTTCAAAACTTCTTTGGAGACATTCTCTGGCACAGCCCCACTGTACCTACTGGGTGCATAAGCAAATGCTGGCTTGTGTAGAGGAGAAACAGGCATATGGGGCAAGATTCCAAGCCTCAGCTACTTATGGTTACAGACAGGGTTCACCTTACCAAGTAGCTCACTGGCCTTGGCCTTGGGTGCCTTCCTACCTCCCCTATTAGGAGTCAGCTATACTCTTTTCCTTCTGCAGGCAGGGAATGTTATTAATTAGGCATTTACTGAGTATCTACCCCATTGGCAGATGATGGGCTCAACCTACGATTAGTGTAGGGAGGTAGGCAGAGATATGCATTAGTGGATAAAGTACTATTCTTGTATAATCTTTTACCTGGGTGGATAGGATTTGTAAATGGAGAATGGTCACCTACCTCCAAATCTTCCTTCTGTAAGCCTGTTTCAGATCCTTAAATTCTAACCAATGAAGTAACTTTCATAGTAAAATGAAAACCCTATATCCAAAATCCCCTTTTGTGTGTGCATATCTGTAATCCTGGTATTTGAGAGGCTGAGACAGGAAGATTGCAGGTTTGAGGCCAGCCTTGGCCACTTAGCGAGACCCTCAGCAACATAGAGAGACCTTGTTTCAAAATAAACAATAAAAAGGACTTGGGTATAGCTCAGAGGGAGAATTCCCCTGGGTTCAATCTCCAGTACCAAAAAACAAAAACCAAAAAAACAAAAAAACAAAAAACAAAGGAGTAAGAATGGAGCAAGGAAGGAGAGAGGAAGATGGTCTCTCACTGGGCTGTAGTTGGGAAGTAATTCTGCTTGTTGCCACTTTGGAATGGAGTTTCACATGTGTGGAGGCCATTCAGGCCAGAAAAGTATTGCATGTGCCCTTTTAGAATTTTAGCTAGGTTGAGACTTTCTGGCTGAATGACATTGTGGCACTGAAAAAAAATCCTGGCTCCAAAGAGGCAGAGGGAAAAAGCAAAACTCATTATCTGACTAAAAAGCAGATGGGCATCGGTCACTGGTATGCTAATTATGAAGAGAGCAACAAACAGATCCATTGACTCCCATATGTGTCAAGTGAATCTTTGCCCATAAAATGCCACTAGCCTTCCCTACAAGGTTGCAATGTCACCTAGAGGGTGTTGCTACCGTGAATACCTGAAGAAAGCCTTGCTTACACATATTCCATGTCAGGGAGCTCATCTCCTCTTGAATCAACCTTCTGACCACAGATAGCTCTGATTGTTGGAAAATGTCTCCTTGTGTTAAATTTGAAGTTTGTCATTCTTGTGCCTCTACATAGCTTTGACCATATGTCTTTTGTGCCTTTGCACTGTAACAGTTCCTTGCATGTCTGAAAACATTGGTTATGTATTTCTTATTCTTTTCAAAGCCAAATAGATCCAACTCCTTCAACTGTTTCTCCTAGGACCTGCATTTTATCTCTGTCATAAGCTTTCTCTCTCTCTGACAGCATGGGTCTATATGAGACTCTTTTACCATGTGGATTCCAGAGTCAAAAACATCAAAGTGAGTCATTCTCAGTTCAGAGGCAAGCAGAAGGTTATTTCTCATTTCTGTACACTTTAATTAAATACATGGGGATCTACAGGTTCTAAGTGAGAAGCAAATCCAGAAGTGGGAGTCAAAGTCTCAGGAAGATAATCCTCTGATATCAAACCGACGCAGCTGCAGAAATGATCTTTGCATCACGTTTCACCACAGCATGATTATAAATCTGGGACTGCTGGACACCTGAGAAATCTTTAAAGTTAACAAGGCCATAGCACAACTCCAGATATATTCCAACTCCATCTTTCTAAACTATGAATATATCATAACAATGTCCTTAGGTCCAAAACCTAGAAGTCTACCTTGATTCCTATATTTGCTCCCTCACCATTTCAAAGGAAAATTCAGAGATTTCTACCTCTACCTTACTATTCATTCACTTCTCTTTATCACTACCACACTGATCTGAGCTATCATCTCTTGCGTGGATTACTGCAATAGAATCCTGGCTGGTTGCCCAACTTCAACTCAACACCATTCCTCCATCCTCTGTCCCACAATCTGTTCACAACACAGCAGCTAGAAATTTATTTTATAAATTTAAGTCAATATAGTCTCTTGCTCATTCTGTTACCTCACAGTAAAATGAATATATCCTTTTTTGGTACTGGGTATGACCCCAGGGTCATTCTAGCACTGAGCTACACTCTCAGCCCCTTTTATTTATATATAACCATACAGGGTATTGAGATATAACCATACAGGGTATTGAGATTGATACCATACAGGGTATTGATCCATACAGGGTATGGATTGATACCATACAGGGTATAATATATATCCATACAGGGTATGAGATTGACATTAGTGTTCTCACATAGGTACATAATGTCCATGGAAGTGATTCCTTCATTGGTCCTTCTTTTCCCCTCTCCCCTTCCCCTAAACCACCTCCCTGGCTCCACTGAAGTTTCTCCTCCATTATGTGAAGCCCCTCTGGTCTCCCAATTACTGCCTAGCTTCCACATATGAGAGAAAGCACATGATCTGTCACTTTCTATGACTGGCTAATCTCACATAACACAATATTCTCCAGGTCCATATCCATTTTCCTGCAAATGACACTATTTTATTCTTCTTTTTTGCTTAGTAGAATTCTATTGTATGTATATCCTCATAATTTTGTAATCCCTTCATCTGTTGATGGACACCTAGTTGGTTCCATAAATTTGACTATTGTGAATTGTGCTGCTATAACCATGGATATGCATGTATTACTGTAATATTCTGATTTCAGTCCCTTTGGAAAGATATCCAGGAGTGGTATAGCTGGGCCGTATGGTAGATCCATTCTGTATGTGCCTATTAAGTCCATTTGGTTTATAGTGTTGTTTAGGTCTGAAGAGTCTTTACTCATCTTTCGCCTGGAAGATCAATCTAGTGGTGTGAGCAGTGTGTTGAGGTCTCTCAGTATTATTGTATTGTGGTCTATTTGAGATCTAATATCCTGAAGAGTTTGTTTTATACAAGTAGGCACACCCACATTTGGGGCATAAATGTTTACTATCATTGCATCTTCTTGTTGGATTGCTCTTTTTATTAATAAGAAATGATCCACTTTGTCTCTTCTGATATATTTTAGGTTAAAGTCTGCTTTGTCAGATATGATCCTTGCTACCTCTGCTTGTCTTTGGTCTCCATTTGTGTGGTATATCTTTTTCTATATTATCATCTTTGTCCGGTGAATACCTTTGCCTGTAAGGTGAGTTTCTTGCAAGCAGCATATAGTTGGATTATGTTCCTTAATACACACTGTCAGTCTATGCTTTTTAATTGGGGAGGTTAGAATTTTGACATTCGGTGTTATTATTGAGAGATGATTTTTGTTTCCTGTCATTTTGAGTTATATTTTCTGTTTGATGTAGTGTTATTTCTCCTTCATTTAGTTGCCCATGTGGTAGAATTTGCCTCTCCTCTGATTCTGGTATTTGCTTCTTTTTTCTTCTTTGTGTTTTATTTCTATAAGTATTTTCCCTAGTGCTGGATTGGTAGTCATGAATTTTTTTAGTTTCTGCTTGTCTTGTAAGGTTTTTATTTCTCCATCAATTTTGAATGATATCTGCTGAATATAACTATCTTGGATGGAAGTTATTTTCTTTCAGGATATGGAGTACATCATACCAGCCCCTCCTAGCTTTCATGACTTGGGTTGAGAAGTCTGGAGTGATTCTTATTGTTTTGCCCCTGAATGTCACCTGTTCTTTTGTTATTCGTGCTCTTAAGATTCTTTCCTTGGCCTCTGTGTTAGTCATTTTGATTCATATGTGATGTGGGGAAGTTCTTCTTTGATCTTGTCTTGTTGGTGTTCTTTTTTTTTTTTTTTTTTTTTTTTTTTTTTTTTTTTTTTTTTTTTTTTTTTTTGCGGTACTGGGGATTGAACTCAGGGGCATTCTACCTCCGAGCTAAACCCTCAGCCCTTTTTTTTATTCTTTATTTTGAAACTGGGTCTCACTAAGTTGCGGAGTGCCTCACTAGGTAGCTGAGGATGGCCATGAACCCGGATCCTCCGGTCTCAGCCTCCCGAATGCTGGGATTACAAGCGTGCGCCACCACGCCCGGCTTGTTGGTGTTCTGAATGTCTCCTGTATGTGGATGTCCAAATCTTTTTCTGTGTTTGGGAAATTCTCTGTTATTATCTCTCTGAAGAAATTTCTGACACCCTTGGTTTGTGCTTCTAGACCTTCTTGCATGCCTATTATTGTAAATTGGATCGTTTCATATAATCCCGTATTTCTTGGATGTTCTGGTCATGTTGTTGTATTGTCTTCTCTATATTGTTGACAGGGTGCTTAGTTTTGAATGAGCTGTTTTCCAAAAATGATACTCTATTTTTCCATGTGGTCTAGCCTGCCACAGGTGTTTTTTTTTTTTTTTTTTTTTTTTTTTTTTTTTTTTTTTTTTTTTTTTTTTTTTTTTTTTTTTTTTTTTTTTTTTTTTTTTTTTTTTTTTTTTCGGTACTGGGGATGGAACCTGTGGGCATTCTACCTCTGAGCTACAGCCCCAGCCCTCTTTTTTTATTCTTTATTTTGAAACAGGGTCTCACTAAGTTGCGGAGGGCCTCACCAAGCAGCTGAGGCTGGCTGTGAACCTGGATCATCCAGTCTCAGCCTCCCAAATGCTGGGATTACAAGCATGCACCACCACGCCTGCCTCAGAGATGGTTTTTATTGAGGTCTTTAATTCACTTATTGACTCCTTCATTTTGCTCAATGCCTCTTTTTGGTTCTTACTTACAGCCTCAACTTCTCTATTCATATGTTCTTTCATTTCCTGTATATTTTCTCTGAGGCTTTTGATGATATTTAAAATAAAAATTCTGAATTCTCCTCCTGGCGTTTCCTGCAGCTCAATAATGGTTCTCTCCTTTGTTGTTGAGTTGTGGGAGTTTATTGTATCCTCACTGTTCTTCATTCTCATGTCTTCTGAGTTCTTGGGTTTGTTTTTCTGTTGTCTTGGCATCCTCTTCCTCTTTCTGTGAGAGTCCTATGTCTCTTTGCTATCACTTTATAATAAGGCCTATACTGAGGGTATTTATTTGCCTCTAGGAATCTGTCTCATAAATCAAATTTTTGAGTTTGTCCTCCATGCCTCTTTAACAAGATAGAGTTCTTAGTGCAGGCAAACAGGAATCTCTGGCTACAGGTCAGCATGCTCTCCAAGCCCAAACTCCATAGGGCCAAAAACTATGATGTTCTGTTTAGAAACTACAGCTTCCTGATTGGGATTTAATGCCCCACAAACACCACCACTACTCTGTTGATTGTGAACCCGTGAAACTCTGCAGAGTGCTGACCTCCACCCTCTGTGATCACTGGGCCTAAGCAGAGCAGGGCCAAAGATTACTATGTTTTAAGTTTGTGGCCCTGCTGGCTAACCTTTGGTGGCCCAGAGACACCACCACTGATCTGCTGATTGTGATTACTTAGAGCTGTTAGTCACTGACATGCATGTGTGCCTCGCCCAAGCTCTGCTGGCAGAGAGAGTGTTGAGTTCCCAGCCTGTAGCTGTGATCACATGAACCTCTGCTGGCCCCTGGCTTCCCTGCTTTCAGGGCCCAAGCACTAGCAGGAAGAGATTGTACCATTATGAGTCTGAGGCTTGGGTGGCTCAGTTATTTAGCCCCAGGGACACCACCGCTGTTCTAGAGGGCTACAATCATGTGAGACCTTGTTAATGTCTGGAGTTGCTGCTTGTAGAGCCCAAACACCACCAGGCACAAGTTTATAGCCTCTGAGCATGCAGCATGATTGGCTGACTTATTTTACCCTATAGATACCAGGGCTGGTGGTCCTGTGGTGATTGCTGGAGGTCCTACATGCGTGCAGTGATTTGTCAACCCTAGGTCCATCCTGCTTGAATATCCCTAGGGACTGTCTGCTAAATCACATTTCTGCTTGTCCGACTCTAGCCCCACCCCTACCTCCACAGGGATAATTTGCAAATTCAAAGACCCTGCGGGTCTGTTCATTATCACCCAAGTCTCTGTGGCCACTTAGGGTAGGCTCCCACTAGGAGAATTTGTTTGCTCATGGTCTTGATGAGTGCCACTGGGGTTCATGTAGGCAGACATGAGTTCAACTGCAGCCACAGGATTTCTTGGCATGGTCTGTCTGGGCAGTCTGGGGTGTTGGGTCTTGAGGTATTTGAGCATGGAGAGAAGAGTGCAACTGCTTTTAATGATGGTCTGTAGTCACTGGCTCAACAAGATTCTGCTTCTTCTTTTCTGGAGCTGGTCTCTGGAGCAGCTACCAGCCTGGTGTGGGCTCAGCAAGCTGGCGCTAGCCTCCACTCTCTGCTCACTAGGTGAGATACGTGGAGCTCTTTGAAAAGAGCTCTCTGGAGCCGGGTGTGGTGGTGCACGCTTGTAATCCCAGCATTTGGGAGGCTGAGACTGGAGGATCCGGGTTCTTGGCCAGCCTCAGCTACCTAGTGAGGCACTCTGCAACTTAGTGAGACCCTGTTTCAAAATAAAGAATAAAAAATAGGGCCAGGGTTATAGCTCAGAGATAGAATGCCCCTGAGTTCAATCCCCAGTACCACACACACACACACACACACACACACACACACACACACACAAAGAAAAGAGTTCTCTGTGCTGTGCCCAATTCCATCACTTTTTCATTGTTGTTCTTCTGTTGTGTTCTGACTGCTTTTCTTCCCTTGCCAAGAAGCAGTCTTCTTTCTGGTTGAGTTCTGAGTCTTGGAACACCTAAGACACAGTGTCTCCCTCTATTCTGCCATATTTAATCCTCTTTATTTTTATTTTGAAGTAGTCTTGCTAAGTTGCTGAGGCTGGCCTCAAGCCTGCAATCCTCCTGTCCCAGCCTCCCACCAAGGTCATGGGATTATAGATCTGTCCCACTGTACCCAGTAGGTTTGTTTGTTTGTTTTTCTTTCTTTTTTTTTTGTAGTAGGGATTGAACCCAGGGACATCCTACCTCTGAGCTACACTCTCAGCTCTTTTTATTTTGAAACAGGGTTTCGAGCCAGCTGTGGTAGCGCACGCTTGGTAATCCCAGTACTTGGGAGGTTGAGACAGGAGGATCTCAAGTTAAAGGATAGCCTCATCAAGTAGTGAGACTCTCATCAACCTAGTGAGACCCTGTTTCAAAATAAGAATAAAAAATAGGGCTAGGGGTGTAGCTCAGAAGTAGAATGCCTCTGAGTTAATTCCCCAGTACAAAAGGAAAACAAAAAAAGGGTCTTGCTAAATTGCTGAGACTGACTACAAATCTGCGATCCTCCTGTCTCAACCTCCCAAATACTGGGATTACAGACATGTGCCACTGCACTTGACTAGAATCAACATATATTAAGTGAATAGTGTGATGAATTTTGAAAAACATATACAATTGTGTACCTACTACTGAAAATAATGTGTAGAAGATTACCATTGCCCCACAAAGTTCCTCTGTGACCTCTTTCAGTCAATTCCCACACCCCATCTCTAGTAGTAACCATCATATTAATCTTGTCTGTTCCAAATTTCCTGTAAATGGAATCAAACATTATGTGTTCTTTTGTCTACATGATCTTTCACTCAGTAAAATGTTTTTGAAAGTCATTCACATTGTCACATGTCTCAAATTTCATCATTATTTTTGGTACTGGGTATTGAACCTAGGGGCATTCTATCTCTGATCCACACATCCACACATCCAGCCATATATATGTGCATTTTTTTGAATCAGGATCTAAGTTGCTGAAGGTCTCACTAAATTGCTGAGGCTGACCTTGAACCTGCATTCTTTCTGTTTCAGCCTCACAAATACTGAGATTACAGGATGTGCAACCACACCTAGCCAAAGTCCTGGATTCATTTTATCACCGAATCCAGGAAACTTCTTTCTGTTCAATAGACATACTGAGCTAATACTAAGTTCATATTGAATTTAGGGTCTTTGCACTTGCTGTTGACTCTTTTTAGACTACTTTTCCCCTCTTAATTGTCAAATGTCTGACTCCTTGTCATACAGGTCACATATTAAATGCTATTTCTGTCCAGAAAGTTCTTCTCTGACCACCCAATGTAAAGCTTTTTCCTCATCCTATGTTATCCATCACAATTCTTATTTCATTTTCTTCATAACACTCATAAGTTGAAATTATCTTGTTCATATCTATTTGTTTCATCATTTATTGTCTACTTAAACAAAGCTGCAAAAAGGCAGAATTTTTGTTTTATTTATGCATTCTTGTATCCTCAGCAACTACCACATGCCTGACATATACTATGCACTCAATAAATATTTTTTAAAAAATAAATGAAAGAGTACTGGGTATAGACTCAAGGAATGTAACTGACAGATCTAGAATATAAATGACAAAAGTAACAGTGCCTTTCATGGGCCCAAGTTTTCAGGATTTGCAAGATAATTTCTCATATTTTAGCTTCTTTGAACCTTTGTCTGAGAGAAAAGCAGGTTACTGATTATTAATCCCAGTTGATGGGTGAAAAAACTATGGTTCAATGACCTGAGATTACCACTTACTTGCTCAAGTGGTAGAACTTGGAGTAAGAGGAAGAATTTTGACTTTTATTGTTCAGATTAACTTGTCAACCAAAAAGATGTTAAAAAATACTCATTAGCTTACTTCATTGTATTTCAGCATTGCTGTGGTAATGGTTGTGTTGTTTTAACAGAAGTGTGGAAATGGGTTTCATATTTTTGGTACTGGGAACTTAAACAAAGGATATTCTACCTCCAAGCTACACCATTTTTATCTTTTATTTTGAGACAGTGCCTTGCTAAATTGCTGAGGCTGCTCTTGAATTTGTAACCCTCCTGTCTCAGCCTCCCAAGTGCTGGGGTTACAGGCGTGTGCCACCACACCTAGTGGGAGGGAGGTTCTTTGTGGAGGACAGAGAAAGAGTAGCCCAAACAAAAGAATGTGCCATCATAACTGTCCATTTTGAGGGACCACTGAGTCAAGCTATTGTCATAGAGCATGGAGATAGAAAAGTCCTTAAACCTGGGAACACAATTTATCCTGACTTTGAAAAAAAACTCTCCATAAAGTTTTCCAAGCCCCTTTTCCTCAATGCTTTACCCTTGTAGCTGGAGATTGCCCTCCTGAGCAGACTTGTCCTCAGGAGAGAGCACCTTGGATAAATGGCTCATGTCAAGGATCCAGCCAACCGTGTCTCCTAGGGTCCATTAATAAATTGGCTATGTTCTCTGAACTGAGTTCCAGTGAGTTCGATGAACATGACTCAGTGCCTCTGAGCTTATTCAACTTTGAGTGAACTGTTAAAATTGAGTTTGGGGCCGTGTGAAACCAAGCACCATCCCTTGCTGCCATGTGTATCTCTGCCTGAAGCAGCTTACAAGCCTTCCTCTGATATCTCTTCTCTCCTGCAGACATTAGATTTCTACTAACACAATATAAGATCAAATTAGCTTTTTTGGTAGTCCTTTCTCACTGATGACTCACCCGGTGCTTGCAGGCAACTCAAATCTCTTAACTAATTTTTCACTGAGGCTGCTGTCAAGTCACATGTCATCTAGACTGGTGATAAGCCTTCCACCAGACATCGTATACGTGTGTTAGGAGGTTTGGGGGCTGGAGGAGAAAAGAAATTGAAAATGTCATTCTGATCTACTGGGGCTTCTAAACTAGCAAGGGAGTAGAAATTGATCTTTACCATTTTCTTAAACTTTTATTGAACAATTACTTTTAGGCAATCATGTTGAAGGACATTTTAACTTGCTCTCCTCTGTTGTTATTGTTGTTTACTTTTTGCAACAATCTTTAGCAGTCTAATGACAACATGTTTATTTGATTAATGGGAAAACTGAGGCTAAGCAAGGTAGAGATAATTGTCTAAAGGTCATGCTGGCTCCTGGCTTTGCCACTAACTGTGTTCCTTGATTTCCAGGCTCATTGAGCTCAGTTTCTTCATTTCTAAAAGTGAGCATTGGCAAGGTGATTTCTAGAAGCTCTTCTACTGATTTTTCTGTAACTGGCTGACCTTCCTGAGACACCCAAGTGGTATCTTACACACACATAACAGGGCATTCAAAAGCAGTTGATGGCCTAATCCTTGTTTGAAAGGAGCTAAACAAGCCGGGCGTGATGACGCATGCTTGTAATCCCAGCATTTGGGAGGCTGAGACTGGAGGATCTGGGTTCCTGGCCAGCCTCAGCTACCTAGTGAGGAACTTCACAACTTAGTGAGACCCTATTTCAAAATAAAGAATAGAAAATAGGGCTGGGGGTATAGCTAGGAGGTAGAATGCCCCTGAGTTTAATCCCCAGTACCACAAAAAAAAGAGCTAAACATAAACCAGTTTTTAAAACTCAGCCATAAAAAAGAACAAAATTTTGCCATTTGCCGGAAAATGGATGGATCTAGAGAATATTATGCTAAGTGAAATCAGCCACTCTCAGAAAGTCAAGGGTCATATGTTTTCTCTCATATGTGGAAACATAAGCTAATGAGAAAATAGGACAGAAAAATGACTTCAGATAAATGAGGAAAGGGACCTTTCTTCAGTAGAATAGTGGAAGGGGAAAGGGGAAGGAAACAGTTTAAATAATACTATGTCCATATACAAAGGTATCACTACCAATCTTACTAATGTGTAGGGAGGGAGAGAGAGCGAGATTGGAATGTGGAGGGAAACACACCAAGTGCTAGGTGCATGTATGCTTGTATCACTTTGGACCTCACTCTGGTATATAGTTACAATGCACCAATAAAGATATAAAAATAATTTCTATTTCCTGCCTTAAAATTCGGAAATGACAGCTGATCACCTTATGTAAGTACTCATTAGGTCAACCATGTAGTTTAGTGGTCTAGAATATGGAAACCAGAACCAGAGTAACCTGAATTTCTATCCCAGCTCTGCCATTTCCTGGCTATGGGACCATAGGTGGTTATCTAACCTTTTGGTACTTTGGTCTCCTCAACTGTGAAATAAAGTTATGATACTTTCCTCTTTAAAGATGTTATGAAGACTGAAATAATATTTATCAAATGTCCACGACAGAGTTGGTCCTTACTATTCTCAGCTACTACTATTATTACTGTTATTATTATTTCACTTGACAAATATGTACTGATTTTTTAGGATAAAATAGGAAGAGCTTTTCTTAAGATGATGAAACTGAGAAGTTATTAACTTCTTCAAAAAATCCCAACATATTATATGAAGAAAATAAATACTTGTTGAATGACTAAAGAAAGTTTCTACTGGGTAGAATGAGCTCAGAAGAGGGACTTATGTAGGTGCTGTAACACAGCAGCCAGTTTCCAGACTCAGTGCTGTAACCATTGGAAAATATTAGATACTTTTTTTTTTTTGCAGTACTGGGGATTGAACACAGGGGCATTCTACCTCTGAGGTACACCCCGAGCCCTATTTTTTTTTCTTTATTTTGAAACCGGGTCTCACTAAGTTGCGGAGTGCCTCAGTAGGTAGCTGAGGCTGGCTGCGAACCCGGATCCTCTGGTCTCAGCCTCCCCCATGCTGGGATTACAAGCGTGTGCCACCACGCCCAGCTCTTAGATACTTATTTTAATACAAAACTTTAACTGATGAAGGAATAATGTTATGTCCATATATGAAGGTATCACTACAATATCACTAACGTACTGGTAGGGAAGAGAGGGGAGCAGGAGAGAAACACACCAAGTGCTGTGTGCACATATTATTTCACTTTGATCCTCACTATGGTGTATAATTACAATGCACCAGTAAAGGTATAAACAATAACAGCAACTATAGGGTCTATGTAGGAGTACACGGTCTAGTGGAAGAGACAGGTAAGTTTTCAGCTAACATGTGATCAGTACTCTAAGAGATGATGCTTGAAGTATAGCGAACTTCTGGGGGAAGAGACTAGGAGGGGCAGGCATTCAGATAGGCTTCAGAAAGGTAGTGCCATTTGAGTTGAATATTGCTGAACTGAATAGGCTGAGTTGAATAGGCTTGAATAGTTGAGTTAAATAGGCTGAGACAAGAGAGTTGCAGATATGAGGCCCGCAGCCCACAATAACATAGTGTGACCCTGTTTTAAAATAAAAATAAAATAGTGCAACTCAGAGGTAGAATGTCCCTGGATTCAATCCCCAGTACCACTGAAAACAATTCTTCTCATTATCTTCTCCCAAATCAGGCCCCCCTTTTTATCTCTCTAAGTTTCTCAAGGATCTAGGTTCACAACTTTTGGGTTCACTTTTGATGTCTTTTTGCTCCTTCAACTATCATAGTCTTCAATATGATACCATAGGTGGCCAATTTAAGGTGGATATCACTGGACTGGAATTCTGGAAACTTGGATCCTGAACTATATTTCTCATTTTAGGCTGCTATAACAAAGTACCACCAACTGGGAAGCTTTATTTCTCATAGTTATGGAGGTTAGAGAGTAAAATATAAAGGTGCTGGCAGAGTTGGTGTCTAGTGAAGGTTCTCTTCCTGGTTTGCAGAATTTCTTCACATTTCAGAGAGACAGAGAGAAAGTGAGAGAGGGGAGAGAGAGAGAGAAAGAGAGAGAGAGAGAAAGAGAGAGAGAGAGAGAAAGAGAGAGAGAGAGAGAAGGAGAGAGAAAGAGAGGTGGGGGGGAGGGAGAGGGAGGAGGCTCTTCTCTTACTTTTATATGGGAACCCATCATTAGGACCATATCCTCATGACTTAATATAATTTCAATTATTTCTTCAAATACTGGGCTTCTTCAAATACTAGGGCTTCAACATATGAATTTTAGAAGGGGATATAAACATTCAGTCCATAGCAAAAATCTTGGAGAAGTCATTTTTGATTGGATCTTTTCTTAATGATACTCCATTGGGAGAGGTATGGAAAAGTTTGGAGTATATTGCTGATTTTTAGAAGGAGTTCTGAGAGTCACTAGGAATCTATGTTGGGGTATATTGGAGCACTAGTAGGGTAGGACTAAAAGACAGGGCTCAGAGATTACAGCATCCAAGTCCCACTTTAACCTGAGTGATTGTCTTTCTTATTAAAAAAACAAACTTTATTTTTGGTACTGAGGATTGAGCCCAGGGACATTCTACCTCTGAGCTACACCTCTAGCCCCCTTTTTATTTTGAAATAGGGTCTCACTGAGTTGCTGAGGTTGGTCTCAAACCTACAGTCTTCCAGTCTCAGCACCCCAAGTACTAGGATTACAGTTGTGTGTCACCACACCTGGCTTAAACTTTTAAATTCAAGATGATTATAGATTCACTTACAGTTACAAGAAATAGTATAAGCATATCTCATCTATCCTTTCCAATTTTTTCCAGTGGTGACAGCTTGCAAAACTAGAATATGATACCACAGGCAGGATACAGACATTGATACAATCCATCAGTCTTATTCAGGTTTATACTTCTTGCACTCATGCTTGTGTTTTAAGTATATGCAATTTTATCACGTGTAGATTTGAGTGACAACTATCACTGTCAAGATAGAGGATCCTTTGTAATAACCCTTTATAGTCACCAACACCTCTCTCTCCCTACCCCACCCACCCCTAATCCCTGGAAACTACAAATATATTTTCTGTCCCTATAATTTTGTCATTTCAAAAATAATAAGTAAATGCAATATTAGAACTTATACTTCTATTTCTATTTCTTTTGGGCTTTCCTTTTTCATTGAACACAAATACAAATGATTGTATTTATCAGCAGTTCTTTCTTTTTCATTGCTGAGTAGTATGCTGTAGTATAATGGAGTCAAATTTGGTTAACTGTTGTTTCTGGTTTTTATTATAAACCAAAAAAGTTCTATAAACATTTGCATACATATACATATACACATATACACATATACATATATACATATGTATAATGATACATATATATATAATATATGTATTATATATATATGTATATATGTATACATATGTATATATATTAGTTTTTGTTTGAACACAGTTCTTATTTCTCTGTTGTACACATCAGAAATGTAATTGCTAAATTATATGGTAGATGGATGTTTAAATTTATAAGAAACTGACAAACTATTTTCCAAGTTGGCTATATCAATTTATACTCTCACTAGCAATGTATGAGTGATCCAGTTTCTCTGCCTGATAACTGGCATACAATACCGTCAACATTTCTCTTTATTTGAGCTATTCTGATAGATGTGTAATGATATCTCACTGTGTTTTTTTATACTTTTATTAGTACATTTTAATTATACCTCATAGTGAGGTTGAAAGTGATAGGAACATATAGGCACATAACACTTTGTGTGTCCTTGTGGTTTTAATTTGCATTTCTCTAACAGCTAATAATGATGGATATCTTTCCATTGGCTTTTTTGACACCTCTATACATCTTTGGTGAAATGTCTGTTTCTTTAACAGGCAATATGGTATAGTAGTGTAAGAATTCAAGGCTCTCAAGTCAGATTTCCTGGGTATAAACTCTGACTCTATCACTTACTACCAGGTGAACTAATTACTATTACCTTGAACAAATTTCCTAAATTCTTTGAATTTTATTTCTTTATGTGTAAAGTAGGGACATTGATAGTTTTTACTCCCCTTATCACCATAAAATACAAATCAATTAATGAGTGTAACGCATGTTACACAGTGATCAATAAAGTTTTGATTATTATTTTATTACTTTTGAATTTGAGATTACATATTAGATGTGAAAACTGAGGACTGGAAGGAAAGGGGAAGAAACTGGCAGGCAGAAACAGAGAGAACCCGGCATCGTGGTGCAGTCCTCTAGTCTTCAGTACTTGGGAGGCTGAGACAGGAGGATCTCAGGTTCGAAATCAGCCTCAGCAAGTACTGACACTCTTATCAACCTAGCAAAACCTTGTTTCAAAACAAAAATAAAAATAAAAAGGGCTTACCGTGTAGCTCAGAGGTAAAATACCCCGGGTTTAATCCCCAGTAATGCACGTGCGCGCGCATGTGCGCGCACACACGCACACACACAGCAAGATTTTTTTGTGTTTTTTTTCGGGGGGCGGAGGGTGTACTGGGGATTGAACCTGGGAACATTCTACTTCTAAGCTATATCCTAAACCCTTTTTATTCTTTATTTGAAACATGGTCTCTCTAGGTTGCTGAGGGCCTCAATATTGTTGGTGAGGCTGTCCTCAGACAGGTGATCCTTTTGTCGCAGCTTCACAAATACTGAGTTTACACGTGTGCAGCATCATGCTGGGCTAGCAAGTTTGTTTTGATGGCGTTGGGAGCAAGGTTCAAGCAAGGTGAGGTCAGCTCTGGTTGGAATGTCTGTAGAGATGGAAGAGGAATCTTTACATATAGGGAACAGTATAAAGGGGCAATGTGTTTAGAGGAGTGAAGGAAGGTGTATAAACTAAACAAATTTGTCATGAGCCTTACTCACCAGAAGGCTCAATGAGATGAAAGCTGTTAGCAGAACACAGCCAGCTCTTGAGATGAAAGCTTAAAAAGAGGAGTGGCATTCATCACCAAGAAATCATCAAAGAGGGCAAGAACACCAGGTTTTGATTGATAATTATTTTGTAGAAAAAAATCATATTTTATACTGATTTGGATTCTCTGACCATTCTAGAAAAT
Source organism: Graphiurus murinus (assembly GCA_004027655.1). Lineage (NCBI taxonomy): Eukaryota > Metazoa > Chordata > Mammalia > Rodentia > Gliridae > Graphiurus > Graphiurus murinus. The sequence continues at coordinate 35,067 of PVLC010009749.1, forward strand.
CATTTTTAGCATAGCATTTAAGCAATACAGATATGAACTCACCAAAGAAAGAAGAAATCCCACGTACTACCAATAGCAGTAAACACATCTGATACCAGCAAAATACATTTTATGGAAAGGCACGAGAATATTGCCATGACTTTCTTACAGTAAGTGATGAGGTCAGGAACCAGTAAGAAACACAGACACTATCAAACCAGGGTTTCTTATACTGGGAGTGGAGGAAAAATACCTACAGCTAGGAATATCATTGGAGTTTGGTTCATGGTAACTCACAATGGGACACTGACTATGTCTCATCTTCTTCCTGAGACTGTTTCCCCATCTATACACTGAAGAACAGATTGAAGAGGGAAATTCAAGCCTCTAAGGGTTCTTCAAGGTCTAAAATCCTTAGATTTTCAGTCTTAGTTGTGAAACATTCACACAGCTAGTGAAGGGGCTGTCTATCTCGGAAGACACAAAATCTGCCAGTTTACTCCTCTGCCTCCAGGATTCTGGTGGATCTCCATTGCCCATTTCCCAGACCAAAGCCCGAGAAGAAATAATTGGCCTTTACTACTGGGGAGTGAAACTGACCACATTATGTTATTTGCATGCATACATGAATATGTAACAGCAAATATAATTATAATGCACCAATAAAATCAAAATAATTATCTTTCACTGATTTTCAATGAGTGAGCACTATGAGCTATATAGAGGACAGAAAGGCAATATAATGCATTTATTAAGTGTATGGATTCTGGAAAGCACCTGAGTTGAAATCCTGGCTCTAAGCTGGGCATGCCTGTAATCCCAGTATTTGGGAGGTGGAGGCAGGAGGATTGTCAGCCTCAGAAGCTTAGCAAGACACTCAGCAACTTAGCAAGACCCTGTTTCAAAATAAAGTTAAAAACGGGCTGGGGTGTAGCTTGGAGGTATAATGCCCCTGGGTTCAATCCCCAGTACAAAAAAAATCATGGTTTTACTACAAACCAATTTTGAATTATTGTGCAAATAACTTAGCCTCGTTGTACCTCAGATTTCTCTTCTGTTTCAATAGTACTAATAATGAAAACCTACCTTATACAGTTGTGAAGCTTATATGAGGTAGTGCAATGTGAAGGCCTTAATATAGTGCTTATATAAGTATTAGATTTTTATTACAGTGCAGATCTGAAGCATTGAAAGAGGTCTTAATATCCCATTGTGATTTAGCAGAACCAAGCAAACCCACCACTGTGATTTCCACACTCAAGCTGCTTTGACAACTTTATCCTTCTACAACAGTATCCATTTAATACCTATCTCAGAGCATATTACATCCAGGTACTGCTCTAGGCACTGGAGACGTAGCAATAAACAAACAAGTCTCTGGCCTCAATGCCGCTTATAGCTCAACTGCCTTCACCTTTAGTATAGTGTGGGGACAAGTAATAAAAGTGAAATATTTATTTATATATAAATTGAGAAAAAGCTTACTGTATATAGAATTGCCTCTCTGAGACACTGACATTTAAATCAATCCATGAAGGCCAGCAATAGGAAGAAAGGGAGGAGGACTATCCTATTCAGAAAGGATTTAGTGTCTGAAATGAGGCAGAGTAGACAAGTAGAAGGAAAGCTGGATGAGGACCAGGTTTAAAGAGAAAATCAAGAATTCTGTTTTGAGGATATTAATTTTTAGATGCTCATGAGATATTCATGTATATGTATCTGACAGACAGGTATACATACACATCAGAAGCACAGGTCTGGATGAGGATTTGGACTAGAGATATACGTTTGAGAGCCATATATGTACAGATGATATTTAAAGCCACGGAACTGAATTAAATAACCTAGGAAGAAAGAGTTGAGATTAGAGGGACCAGGCATGAATTCTGGGGGACTACAGCATTTACAGATAAGATAGAGAAGGTGACTAGAAGGTAGGAAGAATCAAGGAGAATGTGATGTCAAGAAAACCAAGAAAAGCTGGGCGCAATGAGTAGTACACACTTGAAATCCCAGTACTTGGGAAGCTGAGACAGGAAAATAGCAGGTTCCATTCCAGCCTCAGAAAATTAGCAGGGCCCTCTGCTACTCAGTGAGACTCTGTTTCAAAATAAAAAATAAAAAGGGCTGGGGTGTAGCTCAGAGGTTAAATCCCAGCCTCTGGGTTCAGTCTCCAGTACCACAAAAACAACCAAAAAACCAACCAACCAGCCCCCCAAAAAACAAAAACAAAAAACCAAAGGTGAATTTTCAAAAAAGGGGTTGTAGTTGGTTGTCATGTGCTACTGAGACGTACAAGGAGTTTGGGAAACAAATGACTATTACATTGGCACCATGGAGATTACTGGTGATCTTGATGAAAGGCCATTTGAATGGAATTACAGGAACAGAATTTAGGTTGGAAGCACTGAAGAGTAAAAGAAAGATATGGAAGTGAATGTAAAAGGACTCAACAATTGTTTTTGGAGGTTTGGCTATGCATGGAAGTAAATAAAAATGTATTTCTTAAATGAAGGGGAATGTGGGATTCAGTGAAGGTTTCACTGCTATTTGACAGTTTTATTGACACATAATTCTCATACCATTTTATTTACCAAATTACAGTAAATAACTCAATTGTCTTAAATATATTCTCAGAGTTGCACAACCATCACCATTATCAAAATTTAGAGCATGTTCATCAGCCTCCAAAGAAGTCTGGTACCCATTAGCAGTCATTCCCCATTTTTCCTCCTCCGGGTCCATAGCAACCACTAATCCAATTTCTGTCTCAATGGATCTTCCTATTCTAGATATTTCAAACTAATAGAATCACACAATAAGTAGTCATTTGTGTCTGGATTCTTTCAATAAGAATAATGTGTTTAAGGTTTATCTATGTTATTGAATATATGAGCATTTCATTTCTATTTATTGCTGAATAAAATTCATTATATCCCATATCAAATTTTAATTATTAGTTGATGGACATTTGAGATTTTTATGCTTTTGGTTAGCTGCTATGAATATTCATATACAAGTCTTTGTGTGGGTTATATTTTCAATTATCTAGGAATGGAATTTCTAGGTCAATGGTAGATCTGTTCAACGTTTTGAGAAACTATAAAATTATTTTCCAAAGTGCAACTCTTTACATTCCCACCAGCAGTATAGAGGGCTCCAATTTTTCTGTATACTTGCCAAATCTTGTAATTGCGTGTTAATTTGATTATAGCTACTCTAGTGAGTGTGAAGTGGTATTATGGCTTTGATTTGTATTTTCCCATGTGACTAATTATTTTGATCAGACTTCCATGTGCTTATTGGCCATTTGTATGTCTTCTTTGGAGAAACGCCAGTTCAAATACTTTGTTATTTTTCATTAGTTTGTGTTTTTATTATTGATTTATAAAGACTCTTGATATGGTTTAGATACTAGACCTTGCTATATCCATGATTTTCAAAGATCTTTTCTATTTTTCTGTTCACTTTTATGATGATGTCCTTTGATGCAAAAAGTTTTAAATTTTGATGAAGTTCAATTTAGATATTTTAAAAAATTTTGTCATCTATATTTTTGATGTTTTATCTAAGAAATCATAGCCTAAAACAATATCATGAAGATTTAACCCTGATCTTCTTCTGAGAGCTTAATAGTTTCAACTCTTACATTTAGGTCTGTGATCCATTTTGCGTTAATTTTGTACGTGGTGGGGTGTACGGATCCCACTTCACTGACTTGCAAGTGGTTATTTAGTTAACTCAGAACTATTTCTTGAAGATATATTTTCCATTGAATAGTTTTGGCATACTTGTTGAGATATAATCAACAATAGATGTAAGAGTTTGCTTCTATACTTGATTCTATTCCATTGTTTAGCCTTATGCTAGCACTCCATGCCAATCTTAAACACTTTCGCTATATAGTAAGTTTTGAAATTGGTTAAGTTTCTTCAATTTTGTAGCTTTTGAAGATTGTTTTGGCAGTTTTAGGTCCCTTGAATTTTCATATGAATTTTTGCAAAAATCCTGCTAGAATTTTGATTAAGACTAATTGAACCTGAATCAAGTTGGAGAGTATTATCATTTTATTGATATTAATTCTTCTAATCTATGAACTTGTGATATCTTTCCTTTTATTTAGGATTTTCTTAACTTGTTTCTACAATGCTTTGTAATTTTCAGTGTATAAGTCTCCATTTGTTAAATTTATTCCTATGTGTTTATTCTTTTTGATATTGTTGTACATGGAATGTTTTATTAATTTCCTTTAGCATTGTTCATTGTTAGTGTATAGGAATACAACTGCAATTTATATGCTGATGTTATTCAACATTGTACTGGAAGTTGTAGACAGGCAAGGAAAAAATTTTAAAAAACACAAATCGGGAAAGAAGAAATACATTATGAATATATTCAATGACAATGAAATGTTCATTTAAAATAGTTCATTTTTTGCTAGGTGAATTTTGCACTAATTTTAAAAAAGGAAAGAAACTTAAAAGTGAAAAATAACACAATTTAATTAGAAAATGAGCAAAAGACATGGATGTTTCCCTGAAGAAAATATACAGACGGAAGATAAGAATATAAAAAGATGTTCAACATCAATAGCCATCAGGGAAATGCAAATTAAAACCACAATGAAATACAACTACACATCTCTCAGAATGTCTGGTGAGGAAAATGATAATACCAAATGCTGGCGAGGAAGCGGAATAACTGGATCTCTTATACATGGCTGGAAGGAATATAAAATTGCATAGTCACTCTGGAACACAGCTTAGCAATGTCTTTTAAAATGAAGCTTATGATGACTATGTAAATTCCTGGGCATTTATCCTGGATAAATAAAAACTTTATGTTCAAACAAAGCCTTGTATAGGAATGTTCATAATAACTTTGTTATAGTTAAAAAAAATAGAAACAATACATATGTCTTTCTTTGTGTGAATTCTTAAACCAGGGTACATTCATTTATGCTTACAAATTAGCAATAAAAAATCCATAAAGCTACACTGAAGAGTCTCCAGAGAATTACAGAGATGGAAGATAGGTTAGTGGCTCTCAGGTGTTAGGATGGGAGTGGATTGGTTGGAGTGATAGAAATGTTTGGTAGTTTTTTTTTTCCCTTTCTGTATAGGGGATTGAATCCAGGGACATTCTATCTTTGAGCTACACTCCCAGCCATTTTTTTTTATTTTCTGAGAGAGGGTCTAACTAAGTTGCTGAGACTGGCTTGGACCTGAGATCCTCCTGTCTTGCCTCCCAAGTACTGGAATTACAAGTATGTGCCACTGTACCAGTTGTTCTGTATCTTAACTGTGATAGTGGATACAAGAACTCACACTTGTGATAAAATTGTATAAAACTTCATGTACACACAGATATAAACCAGTATAAGTGCAACTGAGGAAAACTGAATAAGATTGTGGATTGTATCAGTATTAGTATCCTGGTTTTCATATTATACTATAGTTTTTCAAAGTGTTACCATTGGGAAACACTGGGTAAAGTATATAAAGGTTCTCTGTATTTTTTCTTATAAATTTATGTAAATATACAACTATCTAAGTAAAAATTCCAATTAAAAAAGATGAAGTGCTAATCAAAATGACAAGAGGTCATATTCAAACTGCCTAGCAAAGCTCAAGTCTCCCTTTCTATGATTAGGCTTAGACTCTTTAAAAATGTGATTGGGTTCAGACTTGTTGGGAGGAGGAGTTCAGCCTCCATTACAGCTCTGCTTGTGTTTCTATCTAATGGAATACGAACTAGGCTCCCAAAGTTATTTTTCATGTTCCCTTAGGAGCTCTTTTGGAGACTTTGCTGTAGACAGAGAGGCCTGTGGGAATCAATCATGCCCAATCTCTGTCTAGGCAAGCCTGATTAGTAACTCTCAAAGGTACTTGCAAATCCCCAGCATCATCATTAGACTTTGCCTGATTGAAAAATGTGGCCACCTTCTCACCTATCCACATCTTTTAAAGTAATCCCCTACCTACTTGAGGCTGTAACTAGCCCCAGGCTTTAGATTGTAGTGCTGTTGTAATTGGTTTGGACAGAGATACTGGAAAGGGCCTGTGGAGGTCAACTAGTTCACCCCTAGTCTTAAGGCAGAACAAGTTTAGTAGTCAAGATAGGGCCATCATGATGCCAAACTTCAGAGCAGAGCCATGCTGTTTTTAGCAATGGGCTTTCTGTGGAGAGTTGGAGAGCACAGTGACCAGGCAACAGTGACGTCTGCTTATCATGAAGGATCAGAGAATTTAAGGATTAAGATTTAAGCCCGTTTTTAGTACTCCATCCAATACCAATTACCCAGACCTCTTATGCCACCCTAGGTAAGCATCTCTTTTTTTGTGTGTGTGGTACTGTGTTCGATTGAACACAGGAGTGTTCTACGTCTGAGCTACACCTCCAGCCCTATTTTATTTATTTATTTATTTAGAAACAGGATCTCACTAAGTTGCTGAGGCTGGCCTCAAACCTGCCATTCTCCTGTCTCAGCCTCCTGAGTACTGGGATTATAGTTTTGTGCCACCACACTAGACTGAAAGAACTCTTAATATCTTATTGTATAAGAATACATGACTTAATTTGTTTTATATTGCCAAATATAGTGGAAAAGAGACTGGATTTGACTCAAGAGGTGTGGGTTCTTATCCTCCCTATACCAATACCTTTATGTCTATGAGAAAATTATTTCCCTCTTTGGGTTTAAAGCTCCTTCTTTGTGAGATCAAACACTGGAATAGATATTTGTTTCCAGCTCTGAATTCCCATAATTATTTTCTTTATTGTACTATCCATATTGGATAGTCACATTTTAGAATGGACACTGGTGGTAATAGTCCATCTCCTCTATAAATTGTAAATGTGGAGATTTTAGGCATCTGGATGAGAGAGTAACTCTCTCCTATAGGCAGTCCTGTACTCTAGTGACTATAAATTAACATATTGCTTTTTGGATAAATTATGGATATGTGAGTGCTACCCTGACTAATGTCAGGAAGCAGCAAGTTTATTCATTAGGTCATGTTGACACTTTTATTGTTTTGCAAAAAAGAAAAAGCACAACATTTGTTTGCATTAGTGAACATTGGTTTAGCTTATTGGGTCATCTTTGTCTGTCAATGAGAGATAATATGCGTGAAGGTCACTGATCTGTCAGAATTGCACATAAGCACATTTTCAGAAGGACAGTTTCCGACAAGGTCTTGTGTTTGGCTGCAAATATTAAATGGATATTTCTCTGTCCATACTGAAGTAAAAGTGCAATTAAGGAAGAAGTTATATGTAGCCCTTTGTTGAGAATCATTTTATTCAAGTTCTGCTTTTAATAAGAATATCAGTCACTCATCATGTCATATGCTGCCCAGTTTGTACAACCTGTGTCACTTCATTATTTTGTTGGTGCCACAGCAAATCTGGGATATGTGTCATGTTTTGTCCTCTATTTTAGATGTGTGAAGTCAAGGATTACATAGCATTTGGTTTGTGGCATCCATGTTGCCCATTTTCAGGAAGAGCCAGTTGCTGCACTAGAGGAGAGACTCTGGGAAGTAGTTCCTACTTTTGGGACAATATAAGCCCTAAAGATAGGTGGTAAAGCAAAAGCTGGAATCTCCTGGACTAGAGCAATGGGCCAAAGAAAGCTAGTATGATGATGGAAAGCCAGACAGTCTTGGCACCTTGAGCACCTTTCCATTGAGGGGCTAGTGGCCTGTGGCACTCCACGTGCCCTTGGCCACCTGGATATTTTCTTTCTCTGTTCATGCATCTTCTCTGAAGTGGGCTGCCTCTCTGTTTTGTCTCATTTCCTGCTCAGGCCATGCCATATGCAATGCCGAGGTCTTCACCCACATGTTTTAGGGTCTTAGGTTCACCAGATTGCAACCTGAGAACTCTGTGTGAATGTTCCCAAATCCAATCTAGAGTGAAAGGACCTTGATATGGTTTAAATGAGTATTCCTAATGGTCCTTATGTAAAAGCTTGATCCCCAGTTTGGTGGTATTGGGAGATGCTGTGGACCTTTAGTGAGGTCCCAGGCTCACTAGAGATGTGCTTTTGATGCTTTTGATGGGAGTGTCTCAGTGTTTCCTGGCTCATGATGTGAGTGCATGTTCTCACACATGCTCCTGCCACAATGTGGTACCCTCGCCAGAGACCCACTCAATCTTGTGCTTCAACCTCCAAAACTGTGAGTCAAAATAAATCTCTACTTCATAAATAGCTTGTGTCAGATATTTCACTATAGTGACACAAAGATAATTAATATGATCTGAAATACATCATATATTGAGTGATAAGGAATTTGGATAATTTATTTACTTTATTAGCAAAGGAACATATGCATTATACTTATGTGACTAGTACGATTCACTAAACAATTATTGTGTATTACACGGACAATTAAATGAATAAATTATATGTGCCAGCTGGTTAGTTAAGTAAATATCTGATCAAAATTCCTTTAATCACTCCTTATATGGCTTATTATTTGTACCTACTTCGACTAGTAATAAAACTAAGCATATTATCACCACCCAAGAAGAATCACTATTAACGTGTTGGTGTATGTCCTTTCACCTATTTTATGTAATATTAACTGCCTATTCAAGATCTCCATTTGGATGTCTTTACTTGAATATTGATTTATAGGCATCTGAAACCTAAAAAGTTCAAATGGAAATATTTATTATTTTTCTTTGCCTTTGGCAAATATTGACTGCTCTTCCTACAGTTTTTCTCATTTCAGGAAATGGCAAATCCATTGTTCCAGTTACTCAGGCCAGAACCTTCGGGATCATCCTTAATTCCTCTATTTCTTGCTCATACTCTGTATTTAATTGTCATGTAGGCTCTGCCTTCAAAATATACCTAAAAAATCTGACTACTTCTTATCACATCTGTATCTATTACCCTAGTCCAAGCTGCTAGGAGCTCCCCCCCCACCTCTCTCTCTCCCTCTGTCTCTCTCTGTCTCTCTCTGTCTCTCTCTGTCTCTCTCTCTCTCTCTCTCTCTCTCTCTCTCTCTCTCTCTCTCTCTCTCTCTGCTGAATGGTTACAATAGTCTCATGACTGGTTTCCCTGAGTGATTTGCAGGTCAGATCTGGTCATCCTTTTGCTTCAAAACCCTCCTCAAGCCTTCTCATGTCAGAGAAAACAAAGGCTCTACTATGATCAGCAGTGCCCTTCATTATCATTCATTGCCTTTCTGACCTCATCTACTGCTCTCCTGGTTGATCACTCTCCTTCAGTCACACTGGCTTCCATGCAGTTCTTTTAACACGACAAGGATATTTATAGAATCAGATAAATATAATTCGAATATAAAGGATAAAACTAAAATTATCTTATGGTTAAAATGTAAGGTATCTACTTTTGTAGATAGATGATTGCTTTCATATACAATACTAAATACAAATAGAATCTAAGAAAATTCTTATTTATGAATATTGCCACTTTTTAGTCATTGTATGAGAAGATGTTTATTAAATGTACTGAGTTCATCCAAGCAAATAAAAACAACTTACTTGGAGATGAATTTCCTTAGCATCAGAAAGGCTTGTGTGTGTGGTATGTGTGTGTGTGTGTGTGTGTGTGTGTGTGTGCGCGCGCGCGCGCGTGTAGGGTACAATTTTGAGATTTCAGAGTAATGGAACATGTAAAAACTCTTTGTTCTCATTTTTTAATGATTCAAGTTTTGGTGTCTTTTTTCCCTTTTTGTACTTTATTTTAGTGTATAATTTCACATACTCTAAATTTAGTTTTCTTCTTTTCTGTCTAATTAGAATAATATCTGATTATTGAATGTTTTTATTTTTCAAGTATTAGTGTCAGTGACTTTGTTCTTGTCTGCTTTCAAAAACTAGTAATTTAACCAATTTTATTTGGTAAGTATGTCCAAAATTTTACATTTTCTAAACCTCTTTCCTTCAAAATATTATCTTTTCACTGGTAGACACTCAAAGAAATTGAAATGTTTTCCAGGTTTCCCGGTGCCAGTTGGAAACTAGAGTCAGAAATATTACAGAAAGAGGCAAAAATCTTGATTTCAATGTGTCACATAGATAAGAGAGCATTTGGACTGAGAAGTGATTTTAAACAATTATTTTACCAATATTATGAACTTTTTTATTGCGTGTGACCCTGGGGATTGAACCCGGGGATATTCTACCTCTGAGTTATACCCCCAGCCCTATTTATTTTATTTTGAAACAGTCTTTCTGCTAGGGAGTAATTACGATACAAGAGGAACACCAGATAATGCAGGAGAAATCTCACTAGAGCCAGGGAGGTGGTCTAAGGGATGGAGAAGGGGAAGAGTGAGATTCATTGAAGGGATTACTAGCATTGACTATGTGTACATATGTGAATATACCAATGTCAGTCTCAGTCCTCTGTCTTGGGAAGGGGGGAAATGGGGAGGTGGGGGTGGACTCCAAGTGCTGTGTTCATGTATGTCATTGTCAACATGATTTACATTATGATGTGAGATTATAACGTACCAGTAAAAGCACATTAAAAAAAGAAACAGGGTCTTGCTAGGGTTGATGAGAGTCTCACTACTTGATGAGGCTATCCTTGAACCTGCACTCCTCCTGTCTCAGCCTCCCAAGTATTGGGATTTCAGGCATGAGCCACCACACCAGGATAAACTTATTTATTTTTTAGATAAAATTATTCTTAAACTTCTAAACTGAATGTGGAAATATAACCATAACAGAATTAGTTGAAACAATTGATCAGTTATTAATCCCATAGGCAGAAACTTTCCTTTAGGTTCATCCTTCACTATTATAATAGGATAAGATTTAGGCTCATTTAGACTGAAGAAGGATAGAAAGATGGAATGACTTCCCTATCATCTATGAGTTCTTTTCGCTGGGTTATTTTATGGCAAAGAACAGGAAGCAGCTGCCATCAGTTCTCTCCATAGACAACACAGGAATTGATGGGCCTTAACTGTTGTATGAAAGAAATGTCTTGTGAGGATTGTGAGATACCCGATTGAGATCCTAAAGAGAAGTATAGATTTTACTACCCTGTATTTCTATGAGAACATTGTCTATTCAATCCTTCTGAGTAAAGCTCAAGTTCATCCTGCCTGAAAACAAGAGAGAAGATACCTGCAGACAGTTCGATTTCTTTACTAAACTGTAGCCATTTATATTTTGATTTGCTGACTAGAGATGATGCTAAGTAAAGTCTCAGAGTTAAGAGATTTGGGGAATTCAATACTCTTATCTTGCATGGTATATATTGCTAAGAAAGCTTCCCAGATACTGTCCATTGTAGGTAGAGAGGCCAAAGAAGTTGCAGAAACTACACACAGAGACGTGGGTGCATATACATTGCTTTTATTGGGCTTAAAAGGGTCATCTTCCAGTTCCTTTCTCTTTTCCTAGCCACAACACTCAAAGCTCACAGTCCTATTTCATATTCTTCTTGTAGCAGATATTTCTCATGCTTTGGAACTGTTCAACACATTTGAGCCCTTCCTATATTGGAGTAATTTGACACATTCTGAGTTCCACCGTCCAAAGGTATATGCCAGAAACTTGGTTTCCTATCCTCTCTTTCAGCCAGGGCAAAAGAATGTAATGCAGGATCCAATGCTGTACCCAATTGAAAAAGTGATTCAGAGGAGGGTATTATGTGAAATTAGGTGATGAGCAGGGTCTTCTTTCTGGGGAGGGTAGCGCTGGCCACATATGATTTTCATAGGTAGTGATGGCTAAAATACTGGCATCAGCTAGGCGTGGTGGCACATCTTGTAATGCTAATACTCAGAAACTGAGACAGGAGGATCACACATTCATGGCCAGACTCAGCAATTTAGCAAGACCCTCAGCAACCTAGTGAGATCCCATTTCAAAATAAAAGAATAAAATTGGGCTGAAGGTATAGTTCAGAGGAAAATGCCCCTGGATTCAATCCCCAGTGCCAAAATAAATAAATAAATAAATAAATAAATAAATAAATAAATAAATAAATATTCTGGCATCAATAGTGTGATCTGTGGTTCCTGTTCCCAGAGTTGTGTTTGCTGAGCCATTTTGTGTTATGATTTGGGTCTTTATTTATGGCAGTGTAGTCTCCCAACCTGGCTTTCTATACCATCCCTGTTCATACACACACCAAGAGATCCTGTGAGTTTCCTAGTATTCTAAGTTCCTTATTTTATTTGCAACTATGAACTATGAGTGATGCACTTTCCAAATGTTTTTCTGTCCTCTCATAACACTCAGCAAGTGATGGAAACTCTCTTCATCTATGAGCAAATTAGACCTGGTTTAGGTCTGGAATTTGCTAGTTTCTCTATATATTACTTATAGCAAAATGCCTTCTTAGCCTTCACTGGGTCCATCATGCATAAATTGAACAAGTAAAATTAACTCCTATAAATGGCTGTGAGTATTCAAATAAATAATAAGAATAAGTTGCTGCAACATAATATAAAATGTTAATTGTTCCTATTTCCAGTGAATTATTTATTTTATTTGAAAATAGCATAATATAATATTGTCCTGGTAAGAAGCTTGGGATCTAGCTCTATATTGGCTAGTCAAATATCATCTGAGGAACTTTCTTCTTGTGAGATCTCAGAAAAATTTCTGAACTATTTTATGCCTCAGTTGAACTACCTGTAAAATGGGAATATTAATTACTATATCATGGGATTATTGAGGATTTAATGAGTTAATATTTATGAATTATGTACTTACAACTGTATCCAACACAGAATAAATGCTAGGTATATGTTTATAACTTTAGATTGTCTTGAGATATTTATCTGCTTTGGCTATTTGTGTGCATTGTAACTAGCACTTATAAAGGATTAGACCACTGTCTAACATGGAATAAATACTTGGCACATGTTTGCCATTTTATGATGTCTTGTGATATTTCTCTGCCTTGTAGAATGACAACTAACAAGTCTACCTGTAAACTTCTATCTGCTTGATTAAAGTGAGCTTTTTAAATTGTTTCTTGGTTTGCAGTTTACTACAATTGTACTGCTATGCATCAAGGAAACAGTTTATCCTGATTGCCTTTGCCCACATGGCCTTCAGACCTGGGCTTCCCTCCTGCTTTCTTGCCCCAAACTCGGGGGATATGAAGAAGGCAACTCTTTAACCTTCACCTGCAAATCTCTGGGGGAAACTCTGGTGGGAAACTAAGGAAGGCATAGCACAGATCCAGTTAGTGGTATAAAACCCTTGACTATTAGTCACAGGGTAACAAGACGACACTTTTTAACCCTCTGAGCCTCTGTACCTACTGGTCACTCTACCTAGACAACTGTTTTCCATTTCAAGCCACTTGAATGCTTGGCGTCCACAGAAGTCTTCTACTACCCTTTTCTACTCATCTGTGATACGATAGTCCCTGGCACACAGCTCTAGTGTAGCACTTACTACTATACTGTACTGTAATTATTTCCCATTACTTGGAATATAAAGACACTCACTGGAGAGCAGTTGCATAAATAATAATCTGCTATTTCATTAAGTACTAGGCATTGTTCTAAGTGTATCCCATATGTTAATTTATAAATCGCAAGTATGCTAAAAGATGAAGTTAGTGAGTTGTTATTATTTCCACTTGAGAAATGAGGAAACTGAGAGCTGGGTGTGATGATGTAAGCATGTGATCCCAGTACTTGGGAGGCTGAGGCAGGAAGATTTCAGGTTAGAGGCCAGCCTCAGCAAATTAGCAAGACCCTCAGCAACTTAGAGAGACCTTATTTCAAACTAAAAATAAGTCAGAGTTTGGATATCCATGAGTTCAATCCCTGGCATCAAAAAAAAATAAAATAAAATAAAATTGAAAGCCAAGAAATGTAGGTACCTATCTTGAAGTATGGACTAAGTGACAAATTCAGACTTTGAACACAGGCAAATCCTGAAGCCCACACTTCTTGCCTCTGAGATACACTGCTTCTTACGTGAATGAATTCAGATGAAGAGGATATCAGAGAAAGTAAAGTGGGAATCTCCCAGGAGCTAATCTACTGATCCAGGTATTTGAGGAGAGGTTATGTGGTAAGGTGATTATTGAATCTAAAGACCTGGAATCTAGATCCAGACCTGCTCCAAATTTTCTTATTTTAAACTGCCTGATAATAATATGTTATTACATTGAAGAAAAGTTATTGCTTTAAAATCAAATTTCCTTTAATTAAAAAGTCATCCTTAAATACATCAAGTGATGTATGCATGTATGAATGTATCACTTTGAATATCACCATGATATGTGATTACAATGTACCAATAAAATAATTTAAAAAGTAATTAAAATAAAAATTTATCCTTAACAAAAAACAAAATCAGATGATAATCCCAGTATTTGGGAAGCTGAGTCAGGAGGATAGTAGGTTTGAGGCCAGCTTGAGCATCTTAGTGAGACCCTCAGCAACTTAGCGATACCATGTTTCAAAATAAAAAAAGAGAGAAAAACAATAAACAAGGGTTAGGGATTTAGCTCAGAGGCAGAATGTTCCTGGGTTCAATCTCCAGTACCAAAATCCAAAAAGAAAAAAATCTCCAAACCAAATACAATGGTATAAGCATGAAATTTAAGAATGGTTGAGAAAGTATGAATATTGACTCAATAACTATCATTATTATCTCTGATCAGAAAACTGAAGTTGAATTTATTATTATTATATGTTTCCGAATATTTAATAAACTGAATATTTGTTTTCTCAGTTATCATATAGGAATGATAAAAGTATTTTATTTTTTCATGTTTATTAGCAAAAAGAAAATGACTTGATTATATAAATCTCTTATAGAGACATGACACATAAGCAAGGAAAATACTTTTGATTCCTTTCTTCATTTTCTTCCCCCTCCCAATAATCATTATACTAGCTGAAAGTAGTAAAATTTTCATTTCCTTCTCCACACCACTCCAGTCATGGAGGAGCCACTGAAATGTTAAATACTTCTTGATTCATGTGCCATGTATTTGAAGTTCTCTTCTCCACCTTCTAAGCCAGAAGAAACTTGAAAATTTTGATAGACTGGGCTGTGGCAGATTCCTAGTTTTAGAAAAGGCCTGAAAGATCTTTTAGCATAACCCTTACACCAGTGCAACATTCTTTTCCTTAACCCTCTTTGATTAGTAATTTCTTCTGTGATACATCCATATCCATGTTCATAGCAGCACAATTCACAGGAGACAAATTATGGAACCAGCCTAGGTGTCTGTCATCAGAAAAAAATGGATTACAAAACTATGGTATATATACACAGTGGAATTTTATTCAGCCATAAAGAAAAATGCAATTGTCATTTGCAGGAGAATGGCTGGTACTAGAGAATATTATGCTAAGTGAGATTAGCCAGTCTCATAAAGTGAAGGGTTGTACATTTTCTCTCATAAGTGAAAGCTAGAGAAAAATTGGGAAATAAAAATGACTTCAGATAATGGAGGAGAAAAGCAGTAGAATAGTGGGAAGGGAGTTGGGGACGGTGGTGGGGAGGAGAAAAAGAGACTTGGTAAAGGAAACAGTTCAAATAATGTTAGGTTCATATATGAAGTTTTCAATACCAATCTCAATAACATATATGGGGAGGGGTAGGGAGTGGGGTGGGATCTGGAGGGAAACACAGCAAGTGCTATGTACATGTATGTTTCGATCATTTTGAGTCTCATTATGATGTATGATTATAATGTACCAATAAAAGCATATTAATAAAAATAAAGAGAAAGACATGTTCTTCTCAAGCATCTTATTCCATACGTGGAAAGCTCTGAGTTTCCAAAAATTCTTACTTGAGTTGAGGTGAAGTCTGTCTCCATGTGGCTTTCAGTATACAAAGGCATTACCTCTGCTACCCAGAGCTATTCAGAATACGTCAGTTTCCTCTTTCTTGTGACAGCTTCTCAGTAGTTTGAAAAAAAAGATTGCATCTGTTTCTTTTCTTCTCTAATACAAATGTCCCCAAGTCCTCCAATACCATTTCTGATATAAAATTTCTGGTCCTTTCCCTGGTTTGTTCTTTCTTCTCTGAACATTCCCCAGGACATTTGCTGTTGTATTACCATGACACAGAGCTGGATCATAGCACACATTGGGCCAGATCAGGACAAAGGAGAATGAGATGGTCACCTCCTTCCTTCTAGAGTCCATATTTATATTGATATCCATCTCTATTTGATAGTGGGATGACCTGGCTCATAGTATAGCATAAATGAATTTATAGGTATACCTGAGATCCTAAAAGGCTCCTCATTTTAAATGCTTTAAATCTCCAGACCATCTATCCTGGGCCCTGGCCTCTTTTTAATTTTTTTAAAAATATTTTTATTGGTGTATTATAGTTTCACATCATAATGTAGTTCATAGTAGTAGTGACATCCACTTGGTGCCAGACCCTGACCTCTATGGAAGATAACAACTCATAATATATAAACAACATTTCTCAATTTCTGTAGCAATTTCACATTCATTTACTCATGTAATTACCCTGGGACTCTGGTTATGATTGAGCTTGGGAATGGGTTTTAGTGCCATATGTTGATGACAGCATCAGGTACTGTGACTTAGATAAACACAAGCTGTCTCTTTCATCTTCTTCACCAGAGGCTTTGATGATAATGACTCATTTTGTTGAAATAATTAAGCCAAACCTGCCATTGTACTTTTGAGGTGCAGTGTGTATATGTATATGTATAAGTACATACACATATACATATACTCAGGTTGTGAAATAAATTGGAAAAACAAAAGGACCAGAAGAGAGTACATGAGGATGAAGATGGGAAGGGGTAAGGTGCATTCACAAAAGAAGCTTTTCATTGAAAGGCTATATATACACACAGCCTTGAACTAATGAGGAACCAGTCATGCGAATATTTGGGTAACAGTTGAAGCATTCTTGACATGTTTGTAGAACAGAAAGGAAGCAAGTGTGGGTGGCATAGAGTGACTAAGGAGAAGACTAGTGGAAAATGACATCAGAGAAATAGAGGAGGTTATGTTATACAGGACTTTGTATGTCAGGGCACAGGCTTTAAGATTTTACTAGGATTGAGATGAAGGGTCGCTGGTTCTGACAGAAGGTTAATGTTCATTTATTAAATGATCCCTGAGTACCAGGAGCATCACAGGCATCAGGGACATAAAGAAAGATCAAGCTTTTCCTCACTTTTATTTCCCATATTAATTAATCAAATCATCTATACATTTTTCATTACAAATATATATTTAAAAGTTTCCAGGCACTGTATGGACATAAAGGATATAAATTGCTGAGGCCCATATTCTAGTAAAAGTACTCTCAGAGCAAAAGGAAAACCCAGATAAGTTGGAGGAATCAAGAAGAATTTCAAAGGAGATATTTTGTGAATTTTGAAAGATGAGGAGGGATTTGCTAGGGAGGAACGGAGGAAGGGAGGAAGAGTAGGATGGAGAGAAGGAGAGAGAGGGAGAGAGAGAGAGAGAGATTGATTCCAGGCTCAGCAAGCAGCATATATGGCAATGGGAAGCTTGAGAGGGTGTTGTGTCTTTAGGAGGTAGAACAAATTTAGCATGCTTAAAAGAGACATATTACTTTTCGTCATTAAATCCATTCTTCCCCTAGTCTATTGCATTTCATCAAAGGATATCACCATCTGTGAAGTTATTCAAGGTAGAACTTAAGAGTCATCCTTGACACCTCCCTTTCTCTCAGCCTTCACAATTAATCTAACCATAATAATTAGCAGTAATATCTCCAAAATATAACTTAAATCAACCCGCTTTTCTTCATTTTCACACCCAGTCTAGGCCACTCTCATCTTGGAACAACTGCCATGACCTCTTCACTATGGGTTGTCAGGGGAGCCAAGCTGAAAGCTAATCATACAGAGATCCAGGTTTCATTCTACCTCACTGAACAGGGGAACTTTCCTCCCTCCCTCCCTCCATCCCTCCCTTCCTTCCTTTCTCCTCCTCTTAGTCCTCCTCCTCCTCCCTCTCTC